>PVHP010000293.1:61553-167708 GCA_004024765.1 Zapus hudsonius | reverse complement strand
AAAGAAAGAAAGAAAGAAAGAAAGAAAGAAAGAAAGAAAGAAAGAAAGAAAGAAAGAGGGGGAGTCAGGGAGAGAAGCTGGCTCTTCCACAGAGAGGGAGCAGAGCAGTCTCTGCCCACTGTCTGGAGGAGTGGTCAGAGGGGAAAGGCTAGAGGACCACAAAGCCCTTTGCACAGTTAGTGACTGTGAACCAAGTTACCCATAAAGCTTTTCTCTACTTTTTATTTGGTTGAGAGGGACACTGTGTGTGTGAGCATTTAACTAATGTGTTTGTGTAACTTGTGTGTGTGTGTGTGTGTGTGTGTGTGTGTGTGTGTGTGTGTGTGTGTGTGGTGTAGCAAGATGAAGTGGGGGCAGAGCACAAGAAGTTATCAATATGTTGCTGACTGTTTCCCACTCTGTAACTATCTGGAAAATACAAAATATGGAGATTTAAAAAAACATCAAAAGTTGACAGAGGACTGGGGAGGTTGCTCAATGGTTAAAGACACTCACTTGCAATACCCAACAGCCTGTGTTCAATTCTCCAGTATCCATGTAAAGCCAGATACATAAAGTGGCCCATGTATCTGGAGTTCATTTGCAGTAGCAGGAGGCCCTGATGTTCCCATTTACTCTCTCGTTCTCTCTCCCTCCCTCTCTCCTTGCAAATATCAATAAAAATATATTTTTAAAAGTTCCCAGAGCTTGGAAAAGAAGACAAATTGGCCCAAATCATTTATTTATGGCAGCAAAGTTCTTCTGAATATACAGTAGAGATTCATAAAAACCCACAGATCTAGTCACACATACAGTGAATTCCGGTGTGGTAGGTTAAGTGTAAGATGCCTTCTATAGACTCATGTGTTTGAATATTTAATCCTAAATTAGTGGTGCGGTGCTGTTGATAAAAGTTGTGGAAGAACCATTAGGAGCAGAGCCTTGCTGGAGGAAGTGTGTCACTGGTGGTGGGCCTTGAAGTGTTATCACCAGACTCTATGCACTGGTCTCGATTTCCTGCTAACATGGGGATATAACACCAGCTTACTGCTCCTGCCATGCTTCCCCACCTTAATGGATTCTACCCTCTGGCACTGTAGCCAAATAAGCCCTTTTCTTCACTTGCACTGCTTCTGGTTGGGTATTTTGTCCCAGCAAAGAGAGGGTAACTGACACACCGCACATAAACATGGGCCTTGTTAACAGTGACACATTAATGTCAGCACATCAAAGGGACCAAATACTGCAGGATGTTAGTGACAGGGAAAACTGCATAGCAGGGGGGAGAGGGAATGGAAGGACTGTTTATACTTACAATTCAACTTTTCTACAAACCTAAAACATCTGAAAAAAAATATAGTCTTTTCATGAGTACTCGTAAAAATCTCAAAGAGTACATGGTCCTATGGAGTGATTCTCATAAGAGATCCGTGGATGGCTGATGTCCCGACCTCAGAATGTCAGACACTTCTTAACAGTTCCAATGCCATGCTGCTGTTCAAGGAAATGTTCTCACTCAATGGCTATGGCCATTGTCATTCTGGTATTTTTATGCTTATATGAGAGAGGAAAACAAGTGCATGGGAAACATAAGATTAAGCATTTAAATAGTCCTACCTCTTGACAAAAAAGTAAGCTTGTCATTGAAGGGAAAATGGATAACATGACCCACAATATAGCCTCAGAGCCCAAGTTTAGAAGTATCGGGATCTAAACCTGGATGTAAACTAATTTCACCAAAACATAGTAAAAAAGAAAAATCCTTCTACCCAGCAAGGGAAGAGAGAATGGACATTCTCCTGGTAGTAAGCCATCCTGGACTATCTCTGAGGAGTCTGGGGTTTCTTGTTTATCCTAATCTACTAGTAAAATAAAAATGTGTCTCTAGAAGGAAAGTGGATATCAAATTCTTGTAGAGCTTTATAAATCTTTGTTCTCATGAGTGGTTCTGAGTTGGCAGTGAGTAAAAGTGCCAATCCCCCTGGCACTGTGTGGAGACAGTAGTTAGCAAACAAAGAAATGCAGCGGAGTATCTACCAGGAATGGTTTCTTGAAAAACAAGGGCACCATCTCTTGTCCAAACGCTCATGTTATACTGTGGTCTTGCTATCTTCAAGCAAATTCTCCTGTTGGCCACAAGTGAAATCGGTGGGAAATGCATATGTAACTGTTTAGTTTTGTGTTGTTTTCTTAACTGATCCCAGGTAGTTTTTTTTTTCTGCTATCTTAGGATGACCTGGGCATCATTTAGCACCTTGTTTATAGGAAACTGGCCCCCACTTGCTTCTCCTGGAGATACAGTAATGAAAGTCTTAAGTAAGACAATCATAATGAGCAGAAAGTGGGAGATGAACTCTACAAACTGAGAACTCAGCACCCTGGTCCACTGCTCTTGTGTGAGTATATAAGCCAAATTTAAAATCACTGAGCCAAAAACATTGAACTAACTCACGATGGGGGAAGGATGGCAGGAAGCAGTTCAACCTTGACTCAAAATCACACACACATGGAAGAGATGTGGCCCAGGAGGGCAGACACCTGGAAGAAGTGAGCCCAGAATGACAATGGCCATAGCCATTGAGTTGAGAACATTTCCTCTAGCAGCAATATGGCATTGGAACTGTTAAGTGGTGTCTGATATTCTGAGGTCAGGACATCAGCTACCATGGGACACCCACACCACGGAGCTCCTATGAGAATCACTCCATAGGACCATGTACTCTTTGAGATTTCTTCGGACAGATTTTGGCTGGATGATTCAGTCAAAAGATAAATCAATCTCTGTCCCTGCCCTCCACAAACCACACAGAGATACTGCATAGAGACAAACAATGAGATGTAAAACGTGACCAGAGATCTGATAGAAGGAGAGGCAAGAGGATCCCCCGGAGTGGAGAAAAACATTACATTGGTACATAAAGCCTGCAGGGGATGACATCACAGGAGAACATTTTAAAGCAAGTATGTTTCTAGAGATAAGATCGTGGGAAGGGCATTTTGGGGGAAGCACACAGCAAACACAAGGCATGAAGTTATGGAACTGACTTCAAACAATTTTACTGTGGACGTTCTAGTGATTTAGGCATATATGATGGTCTTTTGCATCAGGAGGTATGGTTTTGCTTTCTGCATTAAAAATGTTGGAAAAAGGACAAAAATATACACATAAAAAAATCTCCTGGTGAAAATAAGATGATGTGTTTTGGGCATTGGTATATGCTCATGTGTGTACACATATTTAGAAATGTATTAGTGCACATGTGTGTGTATGGTTTACGTGTGTGTGTGTGTGTGTGTGTGCATGTAGAGACCAGAGGTCCATGTTATAATCATCCTCATCGCTCTCTACCTTATTCTTGGAGACAGGGTCTCTCACTGAACCCAAAAGTCACTGATTCAGCTAGACTAGCTGGCTGGCAAGTCCTGGCAATTCCCTGTGTCTATCTGCCCAGGGCAGGGATGACAGGCATATACCACCAGCATTTTATACAGTTCTGGGCATCTGAACTCTGAAGCACATGCTTGCCCAGCAAGCACTTTATCCCCTGAGCCATTTCCCCAGCCCCGAAAGGATACTTTAGAACATTTGATTTTGTTGAAATAAATTTCTTTCTTTCTTTGAGCTGAAAATAGAGACGATTTCTGACCTAACTCTTTCAGTTCTTTTTTAATGCCTTGTTCAAACAGTGTTATACCAACAATTCAGAAAGCTCAAATTAGAAAAATAATCAGAATACACCAGCCTAATAACCCCTTGTTTATATTCCTTGTTCATATTCTAGGCTCTGGCTTCATGGGAGCCTCCCAATTTTCAGGAGAAGGCATAAATGAAGGTAGGACCTTCTTTTCCAGCTGTTTGATTCCAAGATTTTAGCCCAACAGAGCACATGCTGAAGGAGAGGCATGGGCTGCATGTACTCAGAGACCAGACCTAGAGGTGAATTATATATACATGCACCTGAGCAGGACTGCCTTGCACACCACGCACGCTGGGGGCTATACATTTCTGGAATGAGGAGAAGCACTGTCTCTAGTTCATACATGTTGAATCTTGGATCCACAGGCACACGGGGCTCCCCATCCACTGGGAGACACACTTGGCATGTACCCACGGTGGGTATTTAGGTAGCAAGAAGACAGCAGAGAAGGCTGTAAGTATGCAGTAGGAAGAGGGCAATTTGCTCATCACAGAAGTGTGGCATGCTTCAAGCTTGAAGGTTTTTCTATTATTTTTTCTGTTTATTCCCAAGATCATATTGGACAAACATGTTTCTAGACACCAGGAGCTTAACAAAGTCAACCCAGGGTCTTTTTCAAGGCACAGAGATCTTTCCTCTATAGTCCCTCAGAAGGCTTTGTGAATGTGACCTCCAAAATACAGCTCAGATTACTCACACATTACACCATCGCTAAGGCCCTGGCCAGGCTTCCCCAGGCTCAGCCTTCCAGTGGGTCTTCTTCATCAATCTAATTGTCTTAGAACACCTCGAGTGGCTCTTTAAAATAAAAGTTATGAAACATGTCACCACTATACTAAATATTCTCTGATGATTTCCTTTTGTTATAATGTTTTCATTGTGTTTTCTTTGGCTTGTTTTTTTTCCCCATACAGAACTTTTCTATGTAACCCAGTTTCCAGTGGTTTCATGTACTGACTTCGAGTTCTCCAGTTAGGCCCACAAAGCCTTCCATGATCCACTTCCTTTGTAATTGCAACCCCAACTGATGCCATTTTTCCTGCTTTTCACTCAAAGCTGCATGATTCCACTCATTTCTCCTCAACTAACTTCTCATCCAGCTCTTTCTGACCTCTGAGCCTTTAACCTTGATGTTCTACTCTATAGAATGTTCTTCTTACCATTTCACCTGGTTAGCATCTTACTGCCACTTAGGTCGATCTTAGCTTAAAAATATCCCCTCCACCGATAGACCTTGGGGATCGAGTTCCTTGTCTCCTACCTCAGAACAGTACCTGTCACAAAGTTGGGTGAATGGTTTGAAGGATGGGATGAATAAATAAGTGAATTCATATAAGAAAGGAAAAAGTGAGATAAAATGGATATGAACGAAACAGAGAGACAAGGTCTTATAAGCAATCTTCCTACCCCATATTTAGGCATAGAACTAAGGTCACCTCCCCGCTCGATGTGCAAAACCATCAGATCTGCTGGGATGCCAATGGTGACAACGGCTGTGTGACTTAGAAGAGTTGAGGAGAGTGTAGCATGGACAGTTAAGGCTGTTCATCAGAGGATGTGGCCTGTGGTTCAAACCACCTTGTCCTCAAGGACTTTGTGTTTGTAAACGTGCTCCATGGCAACCTTCAAAGGAGGCAGGGAGGGGAGGGTGACTTTCAGGCAGAGCATAGCACAGTAAGTGTCTAGAAGGAAATTTGGGGAGAGCTTCAGGGCCCTTTCCTTGATCAACCTGAGTGTTGTTCAAATAGCAAGACTCAAGGCTGATGGCACAGGGAGGGGTCCTCTCCCCTTAGCCAGGCTGATAAACCCTCACACCTCCCTGCAGAAACCAGGAGGATCGTGACCTTTCATCTTTTGCCTCCTCTCTGTCGGTTCTTCAATGCCTGCATGGAATCCCAACTGGCCTGTCTCTCACCCCTGACCCTACTCTTAAAAGGACTTGCTTGAACTAGGTCTGGCTTCTTATCTACCCACATCCTGACAGTTTGCTTCCCTCCTGAGGCATACATGGGGGAGAATTCCTCAATGCAGACTCTGCAACTTGGGATCATAGTACCTTTGTTCTCTGACTTGAACCCTTCTGCTCAGCACAGAGGAAAGGAATTTGTGGACATTCCTATCAACTTTTATACCTTGGTAGTGCACTTGGAAAGTAACCTCTTGATCCATGGGTCTAACTTATAATTCACAACCCCAGCAATTACACTTAAACCTAAGTTTAAGTACAACTTAAACCTAAGTGATGTTTTCTCTTTTAAACTCACTTTCCCCAGCTTTTAAATGGGTGTCAAATAATCCTTTTTCATATAATTGCTGCAAGGATTAAGTGAGATGTTGATGCATGTTCCACCCAACCTCTTTGAATGTTCAAGAAGTTCACGTTGCTTTCCAATTTGCACAATCTACCTCGATATGCCGAAAGGCTGGTTTGTATATTATCTAAAAATTATGGATAATAAAAAAAATTTAGCCCAAACTGCAGAAAAAGCATCCCAGTTTCTCTCTCTCTCTCTCTCTCTCTCTCTCTCTCTCTCTCTCTCTCTCTCTCTCTCTCTCTCTCTCTTTCTCTATGCATGCATCCTTCTCTGTCTACATCTGTATCTCTGGGTGTATTCATACATGCTCATCACAAAATACCAGTAATGCTAAGAAACTATAGCCCCAGGAGCTGACTTCCACCAGCCTTCATACCTGATGTATGGACACCTCACATATGTATCTCACAGGACTCCAGAGCAGCTGTCGCATAGAAATAAGTTCCACTCATCCACTATGGGAGCTGGTATGAATCTATATTAATTACTGCTATTTCCATTTCCTTGTATCATTCCTTTACTTTCATGTCTATGGCTGACTTCCCAGAGAAAGGGCAGAATCCTGGGATCTGCTTCAGAGAGAACAAATCCCAAGATGCAATGCTCAGGGTATCCTCTTACCCCTGCCTGTCCAGTGCTGGGATTAAAGTCACTCATCATCACACCCATCCAGTACCAGATGTGTTTACAAATGTACAATGTGAGTTTAGCCACCATTGTTTCAGGAGAGCAGGGAATGTCATCTCAGTGCCTGGTGCCACCCAGATACCTACAAAGTGGGCACATTGCTCATCAGAGAAAGTCATCAGGGAAGACACCTACCAGACCAACATGGGTGGGTCACTAGCCATGTGGTCTCCTTGTGCCACAAGCTCAGAGCCTTGGAGGTGACCAACTTTCAACCTCTGGGCAAACCAACTACAGAATCAGTGACGACATCCATCTCGTCAGAGAGGTGACAAGCCTTCTTGCCCCACTGCAGGAGAGCTGGGTACTAATTGTTTGTTACAAATGCCAATTAAGAGGAAATCCATGAAGGTTGGTCTGAAACTTGGATTAAAAACTTCAAATGAAGAACTGAAGAGACAGCTCCGTGATTAAGACGCTTGCCTGAAAAGCCTAACAACCCAGGTTCGATCACAAGGGGAGGGAAATTAATTATTCTATAAACTGTCTCTTCTAATTAAATGCATAAGATACAGTTATTTAGAAGCCAAAATTAATTTGTCTATAAGACTTCAGACTTATTAGTTCCTTGGGAGGTATGCTAACACAGGTTTGGTAAGTGTGGCTGGCTGTGGAGGGAAGGGGTCGGGTCCACCCATGGGTGTCTGTGACTTCCTGTTTGTTTTACATCCTCACCCATTCTTAAGTTTACAGGATGATTGATGTGGGCACTACAAGGGGCTAAAGGATCATGTGTATACACACACAGGTACACTCTGAGTGGGCTGAGTGGAGGTCCCAGAGTAATCACTGACACTCACATTCGTTTCCTCATACCCTCCCAACCCTAAATGCTTTCATTTTATCATCCACAGATCGATATGGCTAGCAGGTAAGTGTCTGTCTACCACATCAGAACTGGTCAGAAGACCCCTGCCCCTCCTGGGGGTCCACAGACCCAGCCAAGCTGAGCAGGTGTCTGAGAAGTGGGCCAGACCACACTAGAGCATCGAGCCGTCAGTGTACAAAATCAGATCTGATTGGGGCTTCAGAAGATAAATGAGCTGGAGTCCCCCCAGCCCCAGATTTGGTCATCCCTTTATGAGTTCTGAAGGGCCTATTAGCAGCCCTGATGAGTGCTGGGGGAGATGAAGTCTGCCTCGAACAACATTAGCCGACAGAATCAAATCATTCCCAAACCCCCTAGGGGGAAGGAGGCCGGCTGGCTTTCAGACACAGTGTCCTCCAGTCTCCATTGCCCATAAGGTTTATATGAACAATCTATTGGGGGTAAAAACGTGATAAGCATTTTTTTTTTGGCTGGTTGAATTGACTAAGAATTTCCTCATATATCTAATAGCTTCTCCTCGGGCGTTCTGGTGTTCCATTAGACAGGTATGCTTTCATTTTCCCAGCCAAGGCTCAGCTGGGGAAGGGACTGTCAGCACCCCAGAAAGTAACTGAAGCCAGCTTCCTAGTCACCCTCTCTGAGCCCTGGGTCTTTCTCAGCCAGAGACTGTGCACTCATCAGGGTACTAAGCAAAACTTGTTCCTGGAGGTCATGTGGCCTGTTGGAAGTCAAGAATCCAGGCTTGACAGTTCAGCTCTTAAAGGCCTGATGAGCTACTAAGCAGCAGAGGGACCGCCAAGTATGTGCAGGGAGTCTGGGTTCAACCCCCAGCACCAAACACAGAAGAAAGTCCAGCTTTTTGCAGCTGCGTGGCTAGGTTACTCTATAGACCCAGAGTTCAATCCTGTGCTCAGTAGGTGGTGGGTCCCTCCTGAGGTTCAGGAGGATCAAATGGAACCATGTACATTAGGCTGAAAAGGCCCTCACTGAGGTTCCTCTGCCTGCCTCTCAGCCAGACTATCAGGCAGACAGCCATTCTGAACCCAAGAAAGGGCTATCTGGAAGAAGTAGACAGTAACCCTGAAAGTTTTAGCATCTTAAAATAGATGAAAGCAGGTTTGGGGACATGGCTTAGTGGGTAATGTTCTTGACACACAAGCATGAATACCTGAGTTCAGATCCCAAGCACCCATGGAAAATATTTCGGTGCCTATTGGTTTATGCCGATAATTCCACAGGTAGGGAGGCAAAGGCAGGGAATCCCTAGGGTATTTTATTTTTTTGGCTTAGTTTACCTAGCCCAGCTGATAAATTCCAAGTTCAGTGAGAGACCTCATTTAAAAAATAAAATAAAATGGAGGGGCTGGAGAAATGGCTCAGCAGTTAAGGCACTTGCCTGCAAAAGCCTAAAGGACCCAGGCTCAATTCCCAAGTATCCATGTAAAGCCAGATGTACAAGGTGGTACATGTGTTTGGAGTTCTTTTGCAGTAGCTAGAAGCTATGGCATGCCCATTCTCTCTCTCTCTCTCTCTCTCTCTCTCTCTCTCTCTCTCTCTCTCTCTCTTTCTCTCTCTCTCTCCTCTTTCTCATAAATAAATAAATAAGTAAATAATAGTATTTAAGTAAAATAAAATGGAGAAACAATACAGGAAGATACCTAAAATTGACCTCTGGTCTCCACACATGGGTGCTCACACACATATAAACATGTATATGCACACAAATACACACACACACAAACACAAACACACAAACATACAGAACCAAAAAACAGATGAAAGGCAAGATGTGGAGAGAGGAAAAGCCTTGCTAAAGAAAAGAAAGCTTGAGGCTCGTCTCGACCCCTTCCTGGCCTCACTCATCCCATGAACAGGACCAAAGAGGACTGAAGTTCCTCCTGACTCGATCACCTACTCACTCTTGCTCGGTCTCAGTTCTGCTTTGTACAGAAACATCACTACTGATATGAAAAGGGTTTGGAGGAAAGCATACAGATGTGTCTGAAAGAGTAGCTGACATCCAGTTCATGAGCCTTACATGTGTGCTACCTTCTCCTGTTCTGTCTGCACAAAGTGAAGGTGCTTTCCACCCACCTTGTCCTCTGACCCTCAGCTCTCTGCCCTGGGTGTCTGCTCCCATGAGCCCTCACTTTGCTCTTCTGCCATAGTGGGGCTCCCTTGGCTCTGGCAGCATCTGTGCCCAGTAATTCCCAGAGCATTGTGTAATGAGACAGACATTGACAGAAACCGCCTCTTGCTGTCTATCATAACTGCTTATCTATTGGACTCCCCTACATAGAGTTGCAAGATCCCTGAGGCCAGGGCCCATCTCTTACTGAAAGGCTTACATGTTTGTCTCTAAACACATTGATACATCACCCTGTACCAAGCTTATAGTAAGAAGGAGGAGAGAAGAGTGAGCCTATGTGAAAGTAAGCAAGAAAAAGCAAAAAAAAAAGTGTAAGTGAACAGAAAGATAATTAATATCAATAATATGATCTTCTCTAGGATAGAAACCAATAGGCTGAGGTGAAAGGTGCTGACGGGAGCGTTAAGTATAATAAGCAAGATGATGGGGTTTCATTAAGGCTCAGTTTTCAAACCAGGTTCTATCCAAGACAACATCACATAAGAAACAAAGACACGAAGAGTGATGAAGAGACATCTTCACTAAAAGCCAAGGACAGAGAATTTTTTCAGGCGGGAAGATAAGGTATGCAAAGGTCTGAAAGCAAGCTGAAAGTATGTTGGGTTCTGGGGCCGAGAGGAGTTTGAATATGCCTGGAGTTGAGGTTAACAGTTGGGAGAGCTACGCAGGGTGCATCATGCAAGTCAGTAAGAGAAGTAAGTGTTTATTAAGGATCAGCAAACAAAGGTTGCCAGGCCAGAGCAGACCTGCTGTCTGGAGATCTATGTCCTCAGAACGCAGACACGCCCTCAGTGCACATGCAGAATGTGGCTTCTTTCAAGTCTCCTTTGCAAAGGTTGCTTTAGACAGCTTGCAAGAACAAAAACAAGTGTGTGTGTTCATAGGTGTGTGCTGACCCCTGTTCTAGAGTATGCAACCAGATGTCAGTTGGAAGGGTTTCTAACTAAGGAAGACCCCAACTGAATCAGACACTCCACTCCGAGACACACCTGGCACCCACAGATCCTTATGTGTCTGCCGAACAAAGCAGTGGATACTTAAATGCATAACACTTCATTATCCGGCACCATATAATATCAGCCATGAATAATAGGGAGAGGGGAGGGGATGGAGACTGAAGGAGCCTCCCATCCATCCAGACAAACTGCTTTTCCCACTGCTCACAGCTGAAGGATACTTCGAGAATTGAATGTTTTATGCAGCTTCATTGGAAATAGCAGTGTGGTTTTCACCACAGGGAACCCTCTTAATGTAAATCCAACCCAATTACACACACGCACACGCAGGCAGGCGCCCGAATTTGCAGCAAGACTGAGTTTTGCCCAGCAGCCAATGAAGCACAGCTCAGAGAAGGGGAGAGTGGTCCACCCGGCAGGGTGGAGCAGCTGTAGGGGGCATCTCCAGAGGCCTAGGCAGTCATGTGGGGAGGAGGCAGGAGGCTCCCAGAGTCCCCACAAAAAAGGCTGAAGTGGCTATGCAAATCCACAGCAGGCTGCCTTCTACCATTGCAAAATCACAAATAGGGGAAATTGTTGGAAAATCAAAAGTAACTTTTTTCCTCTGGCCAGTTAAAAATGGTCAAAGCCTTAAAGACTGGGACTGAAAATTGTGTTAATTAAAGGAGCTTTATGAGGCCCATGCAAGGTTAGACATGTAGAATGAGGGCAGGAGAGATGGCTCAGTGGTTAAGTGTGCTTCCTGTGCAAGCATGAAGGTCTCAGGGGGTCTGAGACTGAGTTAGTTTCTCCAGATCCCAGGTGGCCATGTCCACACGCCCCTGTAACCCGGTTCACAAAAGGGAGCAGAGACCAGGGAATTACTCCCTACCCGACACACTCAAACAACAACAAAAACCCAGCAGTGTCAGTAAGAGACACAGACTCAAATAAGAACTGGGGAAAGAGCTGGACCAGGACAGGGGCCACTGGGTTCCAGCCACCACAGGTGAGCGCATGTGTTGCTGAAAGGGCACATATGCATGCAGAGATGACATACCACCCTCGACACACACACTACACACACACACACATATGCACATACTATATTACACACACACATGCACGCACGCGTGCATGCACACAAACAAGCAAAAACTGAAGATAAAAAACATGTAGAATGGCAAAGTGGGGAGACTGTACCCGAGGACTGGGCTGGAGTCAGGGTCACATGTCAATTACCTGTAAGTCAAGTGCTCTCTGCCTCCTGGACTTCAGGGTCCTCCATCAACACCCTCCTCCTGAACTACAGATATGGGGCTCTTGTCACCCATCCTTTGGTATGGGCAGATAGCCTGTGTTCTGATGTGAAATGGCAGGAAGGTGACTTCCAGGTCCTGAAGGTAGGAAGTGGGAGCCATGGACGCTCAGCAGAGCTACACTTTCTCTCCAGGCTCTAGATCCATCCTTGTTCTTCTCTCATTCTGATGGTGACTTGCAGAGCGTTCATGTGTATTTCTTTCTTTTGCAGATTCATTGCCCTGTCTCTGTCCCCCTTGCTGTGTGACCTTCTTCCTCTATGGGCTACAGTCATTGCATTACAGTTCACCTCAACCTACAGTGACTTCCTCTGAACTTGATTACATGGCAGAGCAATGCAGGAGGCTTGAATTTGAAGTTATCTTTCATGGAAACTCAAACTTACCCCCCATAGAAGGTAGGCTGTGGTCCTATGGAAGGACTCCATGAAGGGAAGAGTTTATGATATGAACTTGACAGTGCTCCCGCGGGTGAGGGAGGGTGCATGGAACAGATAATCATACTCCCTCTCCTGGGAAGGCTTTGGGCAGGAGTGATGATGTGTGTCTTCTCAGAAGGACATAGGATTACAGAAGTCTCACCCAACAGTGCTCCTGGGCACAAATCTCCTTTAGATGGCAGAGGGTCTTCTCTGCTACGTCTCTCCACACCTCCCCAGGCAAAAACCTCCCTCTCCACATCCTGCCTGCTCTGGATGTCTGGCATTTTAGAGTCTACACTCTGGTCTCCTTAACCCCTCAGTCTGTCTGCTCTGTACCCACATCAAAGGCCAGTTCTCTCCTTTCTATATCCTTTCCTGGTCCATAGAAGAGTCTAGATAAGGCTCAAAATCGAAGTCCAAAGTGGTTCCCCTTTGGAAAGTCAGTGTTCTATCAGTGATACTAAGATCCAATGAATTGACATTCCTTGGAGTAAAGATATTTTTCTCTGTCTTAGGGAAAGGCTTCCTTTTGCCCAAGAAGCATCTGATGAACAGTTTCTACAGCTGCACAAAGATCCAGAGCGATGGCAGTGGGAGTCTTTCTACCCCTGCAAACCTGTGGCAAGCAGAGAGGTAAGTACCTAACGCTCCAAAGGTGGCACAGACAGGTAGTTCCCTCAGAGGGCTATAACTTAATTTTAAAAAGAAACTTTCACTCCAGCCTGAGCAATGGGAGAAGGAAAACCATCCTCCTCGGCATGTCTCCAAGGCTCATGGGCACACAGAGCACCTGGGCATCTTGGTAAGATGCAGGGGGCTCTGAGAGTCTGCCTGTCCTTTGAGGTCCTCGGGGATCACCCAACGTGTACTGCTGACACCCCCACCTGGATAATCAAGAATTTACATGAGCCACTCCTCCTTTTTCTATTTCAAGGCTTGTGTATCCCAGCCAGGAATTGGTCAATTGTCACACTTCCCTTCTTAGACAGGCTAGGTGGCCAAGGAGAATACAAATGCACCCTTGGTCCATGGCACTCGATCAAGCTTCCTTCATCTGGAACATTACGCAAGATCGCCCATGCTCACCAAGTTCCTGTCCTCCGTGTATCTTATTAAATACTAGGACTCTAGAAGACATTTTGGTTTTATTTTGTTTTTTGAAGTAGGGTCTCGCTCTAGCCCAGGCTGATCTGGAATTCACCATGTAGTCTCACCCTGGCCTCAAACTCACAGCCATCCTCCTACATCTGCCTCCTGAGTGCTGGGATTGAAGGTATGGGCCACCACACCCGGCTGACATATATATTCTTAACTTGACACTAGGTCTGCATGTGGCAGGAAGTTGAAGGCTTTGTGCTTGGGTTTGTTGATCGAACACTTGCTACAACAACAGGTGTATAAGAAAAGTCACATCCAAGGTTGGTTCAAAGCTTCAGAATCACTTTGCTGGAACATATTGTCCCCCATGATTCCAGAGATGGCTCCTCCTTGGTCTCCTCACAGAAGCTTAGTCCGTAGTAAGTCTCCTGAGACAATTCAACTTGGAGTCAAACAGATAGAAGTCTGTGTCTTTGCTCTCCTTTGAACTTTACTTGCTCTTTTTTAAATTAATTAATTAATTATTTTTATTGTCCATAATGAGTTACATTATTTAGTGGGCAAACAATGAGCTGTTATCCCCAATTCCCCAATGCCCACCTCCCCCATCCCCAATCAGCTGGATATCCTCCTCCGTGGGTCCTCTGGATCAGTCCTTGTGACAGGGGACCATGGATAGCCTAGTATTCAGCCAGGTTCTCCTGGCCCTAGTATGTTGTTACTGAGGGGTGCCATGCCTCTGGATAGTCTCCCCCACCACGGCTCTCACAATATTTCCGCCCCTCTTCCGCTCAGTTCCCTGAGTTGTGGTGGATGAGTATTAAGGCTGCTTTAATGTTGTGAGCTTAGGGGTCTTTGTGTTGAAAATCGTTGGTTTCTGTCTCACTGGCTTATCCTGTGCTGATTGAATGGCTGTGGCTGTGGGTCCCTTGTTCATCCCATCATTCTCTACGGGGTTCCATTTGGATCCTCCATGATATGACTGTGCTCTTTAAAACTGGAGCTAGAACCTAAGGAGAAATGGCTCTGTGCAGCTACTGAGAGAAGGTCTACCCAAGGTCTATGCTTTTCCCATTATCTCACCTTTGAGGCATAAAAAGGGAAGCTAGGTGCCCTCAATCACTGGTCCTTGGGTCCCCCAGGGAGCCACTGCCCACTCACTTCCTGCATGAGCCAACTTCCTCTCCTTATTCATGATGTAAAGTAGGGAGTGGCCAGGGCTGAAGAAGAAATGGTGAGTAACTTCTGAATAAACCATGGGGTGCTGGGATTAAGCTCTTCACCCCAACCCATAAATTCCTGGCCTCTCGTGGGTAGGAATGGAGGACTAGTGACCCACCAGGAGCACACTGTGTGGACCTGGGGTTTTTAGAAAACCCAATTCCTTCAAGCCCTTCAGGTTTACTCCTGAAGACTTGGCTATGGAATGTGGCTGAGACCTGGAGTCTTTTTCCTCATTCCCACTTGAGAATCGTCTAACCCTTAACCAGTCCTGGGGAAAAGGACTTATCCACTGTGTGCTTCAATTTGTTTGTCTGTACACTGCCTAAAGCTATTGTGGAGGTGTGTGGGGGGAAGTCTTTGGCTCATAGTAAGCACTCAATAAATAGAAAGAGCTACTATTTTTATTTTGTTCCCCTTGGTAGTTCTATTTGCCAATAGAGCTTGCCTCCTTTCCACTTAATATCTGTTTTCTCATAGACCAGGCTCAGAGAAACAAGCACTCTTGAACATTATAGTTTGGTTTTTGTTTTATTTGATTTTATTTTGGTTGCTGTTCATTTTCTTCCCTCCATGTATCATCAGAATTTCAAGATTTTCAAATGGAATAGCCACTAGAAGTAAATTCACTTGAGTCCTGGAACAGATTAATTTTGGACAGAATCATAAGCAAATCTGATCTTAAGTAGGAAATCAGATAGGAAGGCGGTATGTTCCAGGAACATGGTGTTAAGAAAGAGTGAAGTCCTACTCCAGCTCAATAATACAAAACAAATGTGATTGACAAGTGGTGTCAGCCATGGCTACATGGGGAATTGTTACAAAACAGATATGCCCTTCACTGTGCTTCTCGTGCTGTGGGAGACAGAGCACTGGCCCTGGGGTCAAAAGAACTGGAGTTAGGTCTTGACTCTTTATTCATGGAAGATGTGACCTTTGACAGGTTACCTAACATCCTGAGTCTTAATCTCTTATTTTTAGGCATAGTGATTGCTTTAAATAGTTTGATTAGTCCGTGCAAATAAACATATAACTTAGTTTTAGATGCAGAATAAAAACTAATACAAACAGACTTGCTCATTCCGTCCCCCAATTTCTTTTTCCTTTCTTTCTCTCTTTTTACATTCTTCCCATCCTTTCTGCCCTTTCTCTGCCTACTGATCCATTCACACAGAATTTTCCCTTGGGTGGGAATGTCCACTCTTTTCCTACATAATGACCCCCAGTTAGGAATTCACAAGATCAGAGAAGTACATCACACTGAGGGTACCATTCCTTAAGTAACCCTGCATAAAAAGAAAGTCTAAGTTTTAACACCACAAAGTCTTAGCTATTCAGTCATTATTGCTGACAAAACTTCTGTATGTCATCCCTTCATCATTAGAGACACCTAAATGAAATATAATGGGAATTTTGGGGTTCCTTGTCAATATACCAAGATGCCAACATACCTACAAATTTAGAGTAACCCGAATTCTTGTCTTATGAAGTTAAAGAATTAAATCCATAGACTAGAGGATAAGGTTCAGAGAGGCTTTATTAGATGAAGAGAAGCAAAGAGGAGAAAGTACAGAGAGCTCCCACCATGAGGAAGGAGAGAGGGGAAAGCCTATGTGGGAGAAGAAGGGGTCCCCCTTGTCTCAGCCACTAGGCTGAGATGAGAAGGGGGTGCTTACCAAATCCTGGAGGTGCTGGGATCTGAGCTGGTCAGCCAAGAAAGATGAGAGAGCGGTTTACCTTCTCCTGTATTTTTTAAAGCTCCAGGTGACATTCCTGTCTCCCACCTCAGATGAGCCCCAGAGACAGCTGATTGGTCTGGGCTAGGCTGGCTCTGAATGTTCTGGGGTCTTAAATTTGACCACCCACAGTGTCAGGATTAGATTTGAATTCTAGTGAAGGAGACCTCCCAGTCGAGGAAGGGCTCAAGCTGGGGTGAGGGCTCAGGTTGTTCCTGGAAAAACAGATTCGGCCAGAGATGATTGGAGACTGCAAGCCCATGGACATTCCTACTTTTTCACTTTTGGGGGCCCATGAGTAATAATTGTCTGCTTCGTGTTTCCTATCCTAGATGACAGACAAGGAAACTATTCATGAGATAACATTCCATGCTCTGTCTCAGAAAGTGTGTGCTTCATACGTATAAGACCTTTCAGCTTGGATCATCTACATTTCAAAGCACAACAAGTCAATGTGGTTAGTGGCCACCATGTTGGACACAGAATCCTTGCATGGATGGATGAGACATGGGGCAGTTAGCTCTGAGAAGAGGTGGGATAGGATGGAGCCTATAGTTCTGCCCTTGAAGTCTGAATAAGAAGACAGACTGTTCATATTACTGTAGCACAATGAGAGAGGCTCTGGAGACACCTAACTATCAGGGCATCTGCTTCCCCACTGGAGTCTCTAATCTCCCAAGAGGCCTGCAATCCCCCAGGGAGCGCCTCCCCTGCTAGGACTTAGCTAGGCCCTGCTGCACATTCTCCCTGTCTCCTACTTCTGGTGTCAAAAATCCTGCTGCACGGGTGATCAGCTGGCCCAGGTCTACAAGAGGGCTCCAAGTGGGGACCCTGGGCCAAAACCAGTTAGGGAGAATTCCTCTTCCTGACCCCAGCAGGGGGCAGGCCTCACTGCTGGCACAGCTTGCTAGCCACACCTTCCTCACAGCTCAGGTACAGTCACCACACCACCCCCCATATTGGAAACTTCCATTTACTCCTATTCTATTCCTATCTCAAGTCTGGCTCTGTCTCATTTTTGAGTATCCACAGCTAGATGTGAAAACCTGCCAGGCTAAGGCAGGTTTGACACATGGAGCCTGGAAACACGCCCATCTCGTTGTTAGACCCATTGGCTGAGCTACCATCTATTCCCACACAGCATTCAGCAGCTATCAGATTCTGGATAGTGTTTCCTGAGTGCTTAACTATAGTCCAGACCTGAGCAAAGTCCTTGACATAGATGATCTCATCTCAGCCAGTTTCCATGCAGTTCCCTGTGTGAGCTTTCTGAAACACAAAGCTGGAAAACCCTTACTTAAAGCTTACAATGAACTCCCACTCAGCATGATCTCCGAGGCAGTGTGGGCCCCTATGGTCTCTGCAGCTCCCCCCCCACAGGGCCCATTCTCCCCAATCTCTGTGTGCTCCAGCAGACCCATCTACTCTCAAGATCCCTGCTTGCTGAAGAGGGACCTAGCAGGACGGGGTGTGAGCTCGTGCTCATTCTGAAGCTGTGGCACAAGTTTGTGGGATGTCTCTGCTATTGACTGGTCATCCTTACCTCCTTGTCTGTATCTAGAGTAGGAAAGATGAAGCAGACAATTATTAGTCACTGTGACTCCACACAAACCACATCCCAGCACTAACGGATACCCAGAACCCTACTTTTCTAAAGCTTCTTCATTGTTCATATTGTTCCTTGTCCAAAATCCCCAATGGGTCTCCCAATTAGTACAGCTCCCCTGAACTACTGGTATGACCACCTTCTGGAACACTAGAGAGCCTATTCCTCTAAATTAGAGGAGCTCTGGCTACTCAGGACCCACCGGCTTCCAACCCTGGTAGATATGTAGTGATGTTAAGGTGTCCATTCTCAGCTACACAGAAAGTGCTTCTATTGCAACAGCCTTATGACGCAGCCAGACAAGCCATCCTGGCGCCATTTAACGGATGGGAAAACTGAGGCTCAGAGATAGGAAGCAACTCTCTCAAGGTCATATGATCAAGAAACAAGTGAGTTGTGCTCTGATGCAAACCAGCCTGGAAGAAAAGGTTGGCTCTAGTCAGGAAAGGCTGTGCTGAGGGGCAGGGGTTGAGTCCTTGTCTCCTGGCAACTGCTGGGGCCGAGACATGCAAGGCTGGCTCCAGCCCCTCAGGTCTGGCTAACTATGAGAAAGCAGGCTCAACGGTCTCTTCTGGCATCTCTACTGCCTGGTCCTTTCTCAAGCCTTTATATCTGTTCTTGTGAGCTGAGGGTCCCACGCTCCCATCAAAGACACCTCCCGCTTGGTCCACGCGACTTCCAGTCTGGTGCATTCTCCCCTCACCTTGCCCAATTCAGATCTCAGCATCTTTCAGCGTGGCTAGAGCCGTGACCTCCCTGCCTTCAGCCTCCAGAAGTTCAGTTAACTGCGGCTAAAAACATTCATGCATTGAGACCCCAGACTCCCTCCATGGGGAAGGACAGCGTTCAAGTCCTTGCTTTCCCCCCACTGACTCTGTCCTTCCTCTGGTCATCGGTACTATATGTAGTCACCCAGCTGCTAGAGACAAAGATTGCCAAGTGTGTGTTTATATATGTATGTATATCAGCCTATCATATTGATGTATATATATAGTGAAACAATTCTACAGTCAAACAAATAAGCATACCCATCATTTCATGTGTGTGTATGTGTGTGTGTGTGTTAAAAGGATGATATACTTCCACATGAAGAATATAGTGACCTTGACCTGGATATTAATGACCTCTACACTAACTCATCCTGCATAAAGAAAACTCTACTCTCTGACTTCCATCTCTCTACCCCAGGTTCCCTGCTAGACAAATTTCTCCTCTGTTTCTCTGTATTTTCTCTGTCTGTTGTTTTACGATTCCACATGTGAGAGCCCATCCAATCTGTCTATCTGTATCTGCCCTACTGCATTTAGCTGAATGTCCTCTAGGTTCATCCATTGCTATAAGTGACAGCACCTCTTCTTTAAGGATGAATGATATTCCCATTGTCTATAGATACACCCATCACAACCTGTGAACGCACACTTACATTGTTTGAACGTATTGGTTACTGTGAACAAGGCCGTGATGAACACAGGGGCAGAGGCATCTCCACGAGATGCTGAGATGCTGAGCTCACTTTCTTTGGACATTTGCCCCAAAGACAGATTTCTGCATATGTAATAGTCATTCATAGGATTGACTTCTTTGGAAACCTCTGTATTTTCCACAGTGGTTCTACATTCCCACCGACATGTATAAATATGTCTTTTTCTCTCTTCCCTTGCTAACCCTTGTCATAGCTTGTCCTTGTGATAATAGCTGCATTACTCTCAGAGGTGTGAGGTGGCATCTCATTGAGGTTTCTGTCTGATTTTTCTTAGTGATTCAAGATGATACTTCTTCGCAAATACTTCAAGTGATTCCAAAGTCCCCAAAGCCCAAGAACCAAGGAAACTCAAACCCTTGTGGTGCAATGTGGATGGTCCACCTTAAAGGCTGAGGCCAACTCTCTTCTCCAGCCTCCCTTTCTCCATATGCTCTTGAAATGTCACTGGAACCCTCTGCTCAGGAGCCCTCTCTCCTTTCCCACTGGGGGAACACCTACCTTTTCTATTTAGTGCAGCTGATATCTCCCTAGGGAGCCCCACACACAGCTGAGGAGCTTGTGTCCTTCTCTGTATACAGAGCCAGCGGCTCATCATTGTATATGACAGAGCCCACTTCCTCACCAGGCCTGGAGAACCTGAGCAACCCAGGCTCAACCCTTTTGCTGTGGATTGAATGGGGTGTGAATACCTGAGGCTCATGCAGCCATTTAGATTTTAGAGGTGTGAATAATGAAGCCTGCAAAGCATTATGGAGTGACTGCACTTCCAATAAACAGCAGAGCTGGGCCTCCACCTCTGGTCCTTCTGACTGCAGATACTGAAGGTGTCACTCTGGTCGTAAAACAACTAATGACGACCCAAACACCTCGGTCATGGTTTGATCCAGGTGCCCCCCACAAACAAATGAATGTGTTCTGATTGATCGATTCTCAGGTGATGGCACTTTGGGTTTTACAACCTCACTGGAGCTGTGTTGTTGGCGGTGGGCTTATGGGGGTTATAAGCCAGCTTCCCCTTGTCAGTATTTGGCATACCTTCCTGCCGCTGTTTGCAGTGCTGTCGTGGAGGTGATGTCCACCCCTCTGCTCATGCCATCATTTTCCCTGCTAGGATGGAGTCTCCCATTGAGTCTGTAAGCCTAATAAACCCTTTCCTCCACAAGCCGCTTTTGCTTGGGTTCTTTCTTCGCAGCAACAGAGAAAGTTGACTACAACAACCTCCATTCTTCAGCTGTGCATATTGAGTCCCTGAGGTGCCCTCTTGGTTTGTGGCACACATAGGACTCTGGGCCGAATCTTCTTTCCGAGGTGACCCTGGTCTGAACCCCAGCATTATCATAAGTTTCTCACTTAAATGTACAGACTTGCTTTATACTTCCACAGAAACAGTCAGAAATGATGACCCCCACACACACCAAGAACCCATCAGAAATCTGGGAGTAATTTGTCTTTATTACTGGGAAGGAAGGTTAGCCTGCGAGGCAGGGAGCAGGAGTTAGGGGGAGGAGAAATTAATTGGATGTCAGGTTTCAATTGTTGAGTTACTAATCTAATCAGTGACAACTTACCCTTTTAGATGTACAGCTTTGCTTTCCAAAAAATTAGAAATATCCTCTTTTTTTTTTCCAAAAGGCTGTTGGAGAGGAGATAATTACCCCAATACAATCTGTGCTTATTCTCTGAGTTGTGTTTTTTTTTTTTCTTTTAAACACGACAACATTTCCTACATGTGTTCAGTGAAGCTGAAAATGCTATTTTGATAATGGGCCCACAGAACGTTTAACAGGCCTGGATGACAATGTGAGACTTTCTTAGGGAAAGAGCAGGCAATGAAAAGCTATTATAAGAGTCATTAATGGGGACTTGGGAGGTCTGCAAGAGACATCACTGCAATTCTCAGTTTTGCTGTTTTCTTAATAAGGCTCTTTGGAGATCAGATTTGAAGTGTGATCTCACCAAAACCAGAGAGCCCTGAGCCCTGTCCTCACTCAACTAGAGCCTCCCTGTTGCCAAAATGGAGTCCTTCTTCCTCAACCCCTCACACCCAGCCCCACATCACCCTCAGATAGTAAAAATTGATCAAATACCTACCACGAGACAATTTCATTATGTGCTGACAATGAGTTAAAAAATAATCATCTTTGCCTCTACATTTCCCAGCTCAGAAAAAAAGCAGGCAAAAAGGAGACTCTTTGTGGAGACGGGGTTCTGTGACTAGGTAGTAGAGTGTTTTGTGGGAGCAGAGAATGGAGAGCCACTTCATGGTCATGAAAGCAGGATTTTTCCAGTGTGAGGAACTGAGCCTCTTGAATCGAGCTTTCTTCCCACACTCATCTCTGAACTGAGACCAGAAATATTGGCTATATTCTCAATACAGGATCACAAACTCAGCCTTAAAAATGACAGAGAAGTAAAACCTTGGGAAATTCACTAAAAGTGGTGCACGAAGGAAAGGCTGGAGATGGCCTGTTACCAGATCAGAGGTAACAGATATAGAGCACACTAACATGCAGTTAGTCATGCAATCTTCCAGATTCCCAACTCCAGAAATTTGACCCCAAAGGGGTTAGTTGTTTTGCTCATAGAAAATCCAGTCTCAATGAGCCTTTGTTCTAAGCTGAAGATCCCAGTTCTCCACAGTATCAAGGGGAGCATGCATCTCCAAGCTTCAAGGACTTGGTCCTATAAGTGGACAGAAAGGGAAAAATTATCTTTCTATTTCCTAGAATAACAAAAAAGAAAATGAAAACAGGAAAGTTGAGCATCTGAGAAAACTTATGAGCTATGTTAATAGCGACAGTCCAGAGAGTAATGAAGTATGTAAATTTCTATAACCCCTGAGAAAGGAATGATTAATTTTGTCAAGACCTGCAAGAGAAGTCGGGCATGCTTAGAGAATGTTCAGGTGCTCAGATGCAATCCTTCTAGAAATGAGTCCTACTAAAGGGCCCAGATTCGAAGAATTGAATCATTCATTCAAATTGTTCATTTGCCTGGTGCCTCAGTGCACTGAAAGCATTCTTACACATGACTTCCTTAATACTCCTAAGTCCAAGAGGTAGGGAAGGCTGTTGTTATTGGATTAATAAAAACCTCTAGTACCAAGAGATACCCCCCATAGTAGCTTTAAGGGATGGGAAAGGAAACCATAACAAGAGCCCACTCGTGTCTGTTCCACTGAAAGAATTCTCATGAAAGTGCCTCCCTGGTCCAGAGGTGTGACCGTCACTTAGTATGAGTGAGGACTGTCAAGAGATGGAAGACTTGTGTAGTTCAACCAGCGAAAGTCAAAACTCCTCTGAAGGAGCTAACCATCTCTGTGACGCAAACAGTCTTAAGTCCCTTAGAGGAACAGACAATAAAGATGTTGCCCTACACTCTAAGGCCGGCAGAACCGAGCTCTCTCCTAGGCTGTCCATGGTCCCCTGCCCCAAGGACGGATCCAGACTATCCAAGGAGGATATCCAGCTGATTGGGGATGGGGAAGAGGGCCATTGGGGAACAGGGGATAACAACTTATTGTCTGCCCATTAAATAATGTAACTCATTATGGACAATTAAAAAATTAATAATAATAAAAAAAGATGTTGCCCTGCTTCAGACAGAAGAAGAATGTATTGATTTTTCTCACAACATTGATTGGGGGGGTGTAGAGGAAAAAAAGGGAGAGGAGGAATGAAGGAGAAGGAAAAGAAGAGGCAGCCCAGGGCACCCAGCAAATCAGCTCTGTGATATGTGGTCATTTGGAGAATGGGAGACTCCTGCCCCTTTAAATGGTACTCTTATGATGGAAACCCTTCCTCCATCCTGAGCTTGGTGAGTGCACATGGTTGAGCTTTCCTTGTGGTTGGTTTGGTTTTGTATGTCACTTGATTTTGTTTGGTGAAAAGAAATAAAGAGACTGTGTCTGACGTCTAAATCAATGTGGTTTAAAACAAAGATTGGATATTAGAGAAAGAGAGGCCATGAGTCAGGGACACCATGGAAATTCAGGATGATGTTGGGGAAGACCACAGAACTGGGAGGATTTGAGGTCACCTCTTCCAATCTGCAAGGCCTGGGATGCCTTGACATTTGAGTTACACAAGTTACACAGAGAGAAATGATTGAGTAATAAGTAAGTCACTATTAGTTCGTGGGCTGGCGAGATGGCTCATTGGTTAAGTGCTCCTCCTGCACAAGCATCATGGCCTGAGCGAACCTGAGACTATCTGAGTTCTAATTGCCATAACCCACTTGGCCATGCATGTCCATAACCCTAGTCCTGTGGAGACTGGAGACCAGAGAGTCAATGGAAAACTCCAGAATCAGTAAGAGACTCCACTGCAAGGAAAAACAGACAGGAGAGTGATGGGGAGGGCACCTTTCTTTTTCACTGGAAGCCACAGACAAGCGCATGGGGAGTCACCTCAGCACATACACCCTACACATACATATACCACACACACCACCCCACAGACACCACCATGCATACATACTACTCACACACACAAAAACATTACTGTTACTTAAAATACCTCTCCACTGCACTATAAAGTATTTTTGAACAAGTCTGGTTAATTTTTCACTTTTTGTTTATCAGATAACATGCTTTTTAAGACCTTGATCTCTGTGCATGTTGGCTATAATGGCATTTGGCTTTTCCAAAACAGCTCCTTTGTTCAGAGAAAATTCTCTCAGCTTTATGTTGCTCTGTTACTCACACCAGGAAGGATTTAAACAGCAGCATTTGCCAAAAACTCATTGTGCCACTTAGCCTGTGCCTCTGAGCACTACAACATTTGGGGAAGGGGAGGAAGATGAAAAGGTTGTGGGCAGAGACTGGAGACAGAAGCAGAGGAAATATTTCAAGGGAGGCTGGACTGAACTAGGGGGTAGATTTCACAGGGTGGGTATGGGATGAATGCCTATTCTCTAAGCTCTATGGAGACAGGAAGCCTATTTGTCCCATTTTTTTCCCCTGTGTGCCCAGCACCCAGGAAAGTGGCCTGTAAAACACATAGACATTCAATAGATAATCTATCAAGTGAATAAATGAATGTATGAACTCATCAGATCTGTATAAATTAAGACTTATGACTCATGGCAGTGGAAAATCCTCCAAGAGGTAAAGTTAATTTCTCCGAGTCAGAGAATTCTAGGGTCAGCGCAGAATAAGAATTCAGCCAGGTTTGTCTGCATCATGCCATTTTCAGCTGAAGACACTGAGTTCTCTTCAGGCTTAAAGAGCCATGCTTCCTGTTTCTTGACCCTCACATGCCATTAGCAGGGAGAGAACCCTCAGTCCCTTGCAGCACTCAAAGCAGTGGCTCCTGGCTATAAGAAGGCATCAGAATCACATCTGGAGCTAGACAGATGTGAGGCACTCCATCTGGGCACCATCTCCAGCAATATTGATTCCACAGCCAGGGGATGACCTGGGTGTCTGCTGATTTAGCCTGGGTCCATTACAGGACCACGCCCCTCATGGAAAACCCATTTTAGTGATTGACTTAAATAACTGCAGATCTGCCTTTTACTGAGTTTTGTGTGTCTTTTGGGACCCGTGGCACACCTTTCAAGGAGCCACCCTTGTGCTGCTTGAGCCTATTTTGACCATGTGTTAGAAAGCTAGACATTTCTAGGAAATTGTGAGTCTCCAGAACAGAAAAGTTTACTCTCAGGTGAAGTTGTGTGAAAACCCAACTCTTTTATGTCTGGTCAAGTCACCTCCAAGCCTCACCTTATACATGAGTCTCCCTAAAGGATCAAGATAAATTTACTCTGTAGTACTTTTCCTGAAGTTAAACCTTTGTTTAACTTCCTCCTTCCCATTTCCTAGTTCCCTCCTCCGTACCATTTCTCCTTCCTTTTAATGTTCCCTGGGAATGTTTGCTCAATTTAGGGCAATCTAAGCACAAGATATTTCTAGGACTCAATTCTTCTTTACTGATGGTTCTGGTCTTCCAGAAAACTGAATATGAACTATTTAAACCTCAAATCAATACAACATGGGGCTCAGAAGTGGGTTTCATCTACATCTTAGAGACAACATAAGATTTGAATTGACTGTCTTTGAAACAATTGGAGACAAAAACATGGGAGACAATGATGCTGTCTTCCAGAAAGATAAAATCCTCTGCCCACCTTCAGGGCTGGGAAAGAGGGGTCTGAGTTGCCTGTGGAAGTTCATGATAATCAAGGCCATCTCCATCCACGAGCACCTCCCTTCCACCCAAACAACATGAAGCCGCATCCTTATGCTTAGGCCTCACTAAGTTTAGCCCCTAAGTTTCTTCTTATCTTTTGTAGGGGGAAAAATACATATGCCCTCTTTCTATAGACCTAGAAGGTTGATGGCATTATGGTTTTTTTTCATTTCAAGAGAATAGAAACAAGAAAACATATTTCTTCATCTGGAACTGCATGGCCAAGTGACACATCTATCTCCCTGTTGTGAAATACAAACTACTGTCATAAAACATCTAGAAAAAAAAAAAAAAAGGAGGGGAAGAAAGGGACAAGATGCCCTGAAGAGGAAGCACTCACTATGTATTTGCATTTCTATGGAAACAGGCTTAGGCAGTCATAGCCCTGGTCTACTGTGGTCAGAGGGACACAAGTCAGGTGCCTGGCAGCTGGGAAGAGCTGCTGAAACAGCAGTGTGCAAGGGACTGGATGGCACAGAGAACAGACACCCAAAACATTCCAACTTCCTATCAGCAGGGGCCAGAAATCCAAGGTTTCCATCACCACGTGTCCATCTAGACCTATGGTCGTCTCCACCCATGCACGCTTACCAATGGGCACTCCTTGTCACTTGCTCCTCCCCTGAAAGGACGGTCCCAGGGAATATGATGTGAAGACAACCAAGAGAAACAGATAGACCAGTGACTAGACGTGGAGAAGAGTGTTTCACGCGGACTAAGTGAGCCAGGTACAGCCTACTCCGGGGCTAAGAGGTTGTGCATTAGCAGATTAGTTTCAAGAAGAAAAGAAGGGAAAGAGGAGGATGAAAGGGAGGCACTACTTTAAGAACTAATGAAAAACCAGAAAATACTCATTCCTGCTTAGGAAACAAACATAACTCATTAAAGTTAAAAAGGAAGAAAAGTATTAAATATAATAATGGCACTAAAGTTTTATCACAAAATTATACCTAGTGATCTGATATCAGAATCATCCCATATGTGCAGAGCAGGAAAAGAAGCCTGACCCCTTTATGATATATTGATTGTCCTGAATATACTAGTTTCTGTAGTAAGGGGGGAAAAGAGACTTAACTATTGATAAATAATGAGCGAAAGTTAACTATGTGCTCATTATACTGTAATCTGAAGTGACTTATCAAAAAGTGTGAGTTATTTAAGAAAAGTTTAAAAGCTATTGTTTAATGTGCTTACATGTTAAATGCCTAGTATGCACTTATGTATCATGATAGATCATCTTAATACTATACATTAGCTGTGTTGGTATAGTCCTACTACAGGCCTATCTATTTGTAAGATAACTGAACTCAGATCTAGATAGATTTAGGGCCTTAGTTAAAAACCACAGCTTCTATCTGCTATAGAGTATTCAACCAAGGATGCTTGTCCTACAATTCACATTCTTCATGTATTGAATCAACAAGTTTCTTAGTCTGAATGCACTACTATATGGTGAATATTAACAAACTAACAAAAGGTACTTTCTAGTAAGCACTTCCTACTTGTCTCGAGCATTTTTCTATGAAAAGCCAGCAAATGATCCTCAGGATTTCCAGAATTAATGCACATTTTTCCAATTGCACACTTTCCATAAATATTATTTTTCCATAAATATTATTATAAATATTATATATAATTATTATAAATATAAATATTATTTTTCCATCCTTGCCAACATATAGTTATTTTTCATGTAGGTAATATATATTTTTAATATCTTTATTATGAATAATTATATACATTATATGAGCAAATCTTGTGATGGTGACCCCATTTCCCTCCTCTCTATCCCCTACCACTGGGGTTCCCCCTCGGTGTGCATGCTGGGTCAGTCTGTGGGGTAGGGGATTATGAACTGCACCAGAGGTAGCCAGTTTTTTTCCCCTTTGTGTGTTGTTGCTGAGGGGGGTAATGTCTCTGGATATTCTCTCCCATTATGGCTTTTACATTCTTTCTACCCACTCTTCCACTTAGTTCCCTGAGTCATGTTGGGTGAGTTTTAAGTCTGCCTTATTATTGAGATCTTAAGTGTCTCTGGACTTCTGCTTTAGGTTGTGTTGGGTATCATTGCTGTCTGTCTCCATTGACCTTTCATGGGTTATCTGACTTGCTGTGGTGATTGGTCTCCTGTTTATCTTGTCACTTTCTCATAGGTTTCATTTGGACCCTGTGTGATAGGCCAGGGGTGATTATCTCCTGCCAGGATGTCAGCCATCATCCCATGTTTTGTTGTGTGTAACCCACAAGCAGAGAAGCAGACTGCTTGGAACCAGTACTGATTTGTTTCACATGAAGGAACTAAGATTTACTGGAAGACATCAGCAAGATGGAAAAACAGAATCTTCTACTATTCATCTCTTCATGGACAATGAAGACCAATTCCTGATGCATGAAAACAACCTTAGAACTAAGGAGACCAGTTGAAAGACTCAATCTGTGAGTGTTAGAAAAGTAAGATTTCAAGAAGGCAGGCAGGAGAGTTTCAAATTAATCTCCTTAATGCCTGGGCATCACAGGAAAGGAAATGAAGAATATACCTGACTCAGCACCAAAACTACCCCACAGAAAGTAAATATGAATCTCACCCTCACAGCCCAGGCTCCATCTATTACCCATTACATAGTTTGCAGGCCCTCCCCACCATCAGACCAGCCCTTGTGACCATAGCTACAAGTTTGTTCTTGAAGCTCAGGGCTCAGTCCAATACTTGACCCATTAAGTTCCCATCATCCAGGGTCCAAGATTTCTCCCACAAGCCCAAGCCACAGGCTTTCCTATGTCATGGTCATCCTTACATCCTCAGAACACAGGTCAACCCTCTTGGTTCTAGGCAGTAGACCAATTCCTACAGGCTCAGGACACAGACTCACCCTTGTATATCTATCTTCTATACCTCTTCCATCATTCAGTCCATTGATTCAAGCTCTATGAACTCACGTGTGAACCCATGTTTCAAGTCCATGTCTATACCAGGCTGGTTCTTAAGGATTTAGCCTCAAACCCCAATACTATTTTGGTCCCTGTATATTTACAATCCAGGCCTAACATCATAGTCTCAGGCTTCAGGAAGGTCCTGATAGGACTGACTGCCTGTCCAAGGACTCCAATATCAAACCACCCATTTCTAGTATCAAGCCATGATCTCTAGGCTGGCTGACTTGCATTATCATTGCCAAAGCCACTTTGTGAAAATGTAATAGATGCTTGCTTCTTTATATGCATAGACCAAACATCAAAAATAATAATGAACACATGATACCATCAAATGAGCAAAATAAAGCACCAGTAACTCACCCCTAAAGATGTGGATATGTATGACTACCTGATATCGAGCTTCTAATTGTCTTAAGAAAACCCCGTGAGACACCAGAAGGCACATAGAGACAATGAATCTAAATGGATAAAACAATGCATGAACAAATTAGCAGGTCAACCAAGAGTCATCACAAAATAATTGCGCCAAACAAATTCTGAAGCTAAAGAACTCAGGTGACTGAATCCGAAACATCACACAGAAAGCTTCCACAGCAGATTCCACCATACAGAGGAATCACAGTGAGATGAAAGATAAGCCACTTGAGATTTTCTATTCAAAGAAATAAAATTAAGAAGAATGGAGAAAGCCTACAAGATTATGGGACATTATCAAATGAAGTAATATCTCTGGTATCCAAGGATGGTTCGACATTTACAAATCAATAAATAGGCTACATCACATAAATAGAATGAAGCACAAAAATGTAATACGACCAATACTGGAGAGACAGCTCAGTGGTGGTTAAAGGTGCTCACTTGCAAACCTGCTATCCCAAATTCAACTCCTCACACCCAGGATTATGGGACACTGTCAAATGAAGTAATATTTCTGGCATTCAAGGATGGTTCAACACTTATAAATCAAATAGGCTACATCACATAAACAGAATGAAGCACAAAAATGTAATATGACCAATACTGGAGAGACATCTCAGTGGTGGTTAAAGGTGCTCACTTACAAACCTAGTATCCCAAGTTCAACTCCTCACACCCAGGGAAAGATAGAAGCAAAGTGGCACATTGTCATCCCAGTGCACCTACACCAACAGGAGAATCCAGAAGGTCATAAGCCAGCTAGATTGGCACCTGTAAAGTAGTAGAAACAGAACAAAGGAGATGCTGTTTCAAGCAAAGTCGGAGGAGAGGACAAACACCCTGGGGCTGTTTTCAGATTATCAAGCATGCACCATGGCATACAGGCACATGTTCATTGTGGCATTTGTGCACCTATACACACATCATAAACACACACACACACACACACACACTTAAAAAAGCATTTAACAAAATCCAATAGTTTCAGGGTGAAAACACTCAACAAATGAGATCTAGATGAACTGATTATGTATCACCATGATAGAGACAATACATGAGCCCACAGCTAACATCATCCTCAAAGATAAGAAGTGAAAAGCTGTTCCTCTAAGTTCAGGAACAAGGCAAACATATCTACTTTTACTCCTTATGCTTAACACCATGCTGGAAATCTTAGCCAGCACAATTTGGAAAGAAAAAGAAATGAGAGCTGTATATAATGTTGCCTACCTGTAATTCCAACACAAGGGGGTGTGTGGATGAGGAGGAATCTGAAGTTCCAGGTCAGATTTAGCCCCATAGCAAGTTAGCAAATTTAAATCCAGTCTGAGACACTGTTTCAACCATTCCCTCAAAAAAGAAGGAAAGAAAAAAACATTCAAATTGGAAAGGAAGAAACTAAATAGTCTGTTTTGAGGTAATGTCATCTTATATCATGAAAACCCTGAGAGCAGCACAAAAAATTCTGTTAGAAGTAATAAAAAGACAGGGACTTTGCAGGAAACAGTAATACCATACAAAAATTGGTAACATTTATATACACAAATAACTATATATAAAAAAAGAAATCATGGAGGCAATCCCACTTACTGAATGCACTAGTAAATGGAGGCCTACCCTGTGTTCATGAATTGCAGGAATTAATATTGTTATAATATGCATACCACCCAAAGTAATATGAGGGTTCAATATAATATTAAAATTTTACCTTTTTATAGAAACAGCAAAAATAACCTAAAAATCCATATGGAACAAAATATCCCAAGTAGCTAAAGCAAAACAAGTGGAAAGGAAAACCTGGAGGGAGCATACTGCCTTGTAACAAAATAGACCCTTAAGTTATAATAATTAAAACACAAGATCAAAGCATAAGACATATATTCCAATGAAGCAACATAGGGGGCCTAGAAAGCATCCCTCACATGTATAGTCAATTGGTCTTTGACAAAGATACCAAGAACACATAACTGTTAAAAGGTAGTCACTTCAAAAAGGAAAGCGATAAAACTTCCATCCAAGCAGCACTCTTAGTAAAGCTAGACATTAACATGGCAGTGCATGAAATTGGGTCCTTATCTCACATTGCATGCAAAACTATGAGTATTGCCCTCACTGCTAGCATGAGAACCTCCTCCAAGGAGGTGGCGATAGACACTGAGTAGACTCCAACTCATCAAAACACAAAATTAAAAGTTGCTTAACACAAGAGGAGACTTATAGCATGTTCCCTAAGACTCAGGGAGCACTGAGAAAGAGAGAGCAGGAAGAATGTAAGAGCCATAGGGTGGGGTTTGTGCTAAAGTATTGTCCTCCCCACAGTGAGGAACTGGTGCATTCATGATCCCACAGGGATTACCAATAGCCCCATTGAGGAAGACCCTCATCAAAATGGGGGAGGAGGGGCTGGAGATAGGAAAAGCATAACACAATGGGAATATGACCAATTTGCAATATATTCATATATTGCAATATGTTCATATAAGCTCTCAATTAAAAAAAGAAAGCTAAAATGGATTAAAGCCTCAAGACCTGAACCTGATATATAAGAAAGAGAAAACATAGAAGAAAATCTTAACATTTCTCTGACTCTAAATACTGATTTTTTTATATGATCAGCAAAACACAGACAACAGACACAAAGATAAATTGGATGGCATCAGCTCAAGTGCTTATGAACAATAAATAAAGTAACCAACAAAATAAACAGGCAATTCAGAGAATAGGAAAACATTTTCAAACCATGAGTCTGATGGGATGTCAATCAATATTCAAAATACATAATGAACTCAACTCAAAGGCACCAAAACAGACCAATCAAAAAAAAATTGGCAGTGGATATGGAGGAACATTTCTCAAAAGAAAATAAACAAATGACCAGCAAGTGTACAAAAAATATTTAATATCATTAGCCATAAAAGAAATACAAATTAAAACCACATTGGAGTGCCAACTCGAACCTACTGAAATGTATCAGAAACCTACAATTAGCAGGAAAGGACCCTGTTACAGTAGTCTTACTGCTACATATGCATACCTGCAGCCATGATGACAAATGACATGAAGATTCCTCTAAAAGTTAAAGCTAGAACTACCATATGACCTAGCAATCCTATTTTAAGGTACATAGTCAGTGGAAATAAAATCATAATAGTGAAGAGATATCTGGAATCTTTTGGGTTCCCCATGACTAGATATGGCCAGATCATATAATTCAGAGACAAATCACATAACAAAATAGCTGCTTGGTAATGACTCTATCTTGGAAGATTCTGTCTTGAGCACCAGCTACCAGAGCCGGTGCCCACCCGAGAGAGTGACTGCTTATGCCTGCTCAGCTGTGAGGACCAATAAGCTGGGTCAACAGCCAGCCAACCCAGAGCAGCTGGGAGAGAAAGAGGAAGGAAATGGTCGCCCCTAAATCTGGAGTGAGCTGCTGGCATGTGTCAAATGTGCCCTGTTTATTTGGCAACTTCTCCCGATAGGCAACCTTGTCTGCTCTCCAGCTGAAGAATTCCTGATATGAATTCTCTGTTGGACATCCACATCCTTCCTGTAATCCATCTCCTGTGTGAACCAGAGATGTCTTCTGGAAGCACAGTCTGCCTCATCATGTCGCTGCCAGATTGGCATCAGAATAATGGAATCTTGTAAACTTGAACCTACCCCAAGAGATGCAGTCACGTCCCCCCTTTTGCTACGTTTTTTTTTCTGGATTGGCCCATTCCAGCAAAACAAACTTGTATGTGGTTACTGGCTTCCCTGGCATGTCCGGGAGCAGGAAGATGGGGCCTTCTTGCCAGACTTCCTAGTTTTACCTTTCTTACTTTGTCTGGGGGAGTTCCCACTCACTGACCTGACCCTTTGCTTTCAGGGTTATTGGGGGTATTTTGTGGAAAAAGAAGAGGAAAAGAGAATGTGTGTGGTTCAGAGACCATTCTCTGAATGCTTGAATAGTAAGTTTATGTTAGCAAATACCTCTTATTGGACTCTCTCTTTCCAGATATTAATACTTCCAGTTCTGCACCATTAATCTGTCTGGAGATAGAATGGAAGTCAGTACCCCGCCTCTGAAAGCTCAGTTCAAAACCTTTGGGATGCACCCCTGCATACATCTATACAAAAATATACATATTATTATTGTTTTTAATATTTTTATTTATTTGCCAATGGAAAGAATGAGAAAAAGGAAGGATGGCATGTCAGGAATTCTTCCCATTGCAAATGAACTCGAGGTGCATGCTCCACTTTGTGCATCTGACATTATGTGGGCACTATGGAATTGAACCTGGGCTTTGCAAGCAAAATGCTTTTAGCCACTGCACCACCTCTCCAGCCCCTATGGCTACTTTTCTGAGGAGAGCTGACTGCCACAATCTGCTATAGAAGTTACTACATCTCCAAGTAGACCTTGAACTTAGAGAATCAAGGTTGATAACAAATACCAGGTGTCAAGAAGGCCAAGGAAAGTGATCCTCCAGTGAGAATATGGTTCATCTATTCAGTTCCTCATGCAGTCAGTAAGTCAACAAGTGTTTACCAAGCATCCACAGCACAGGTGACTAGGGTCAACATCCACTCAGCACAGGAGGATGAGGATGGGGATGCAGGTAAGGATGCAGGGTGGCTGCTGGGTCACAGAGCAGATCTCTAGACCACCATAGCTGTGGGGAATGAGAATGGCTTCCCCAGGGTGCTGGAATCGATGCTAGACACACAAGATGAGGAAGAACACATGCAAAATCCCGGGGCTGCATCTGAAAAACAAGAAGTTTGGGGTGACTGCAGGGTAGCAGCTGCTGCAGTATGAAAGGTCACATCCTCTCTGCAGAGTAATTTCTACATCTGGTTGAGCCCAGTGGGGAGTCCTTGGGATATGTTTAAAAGGGAAGGATGTATGGAGAGGGTCAAACTCACTTGGCCGCAGTGAGAAGAGTTGTTGTAAGGGATGATTCAGATGCCAGGAAGCCTATTGAGAAGGTTTTGCAATGACCTGCAAAGATGAAGGAGAATGGGGCTAGAGAGATGGCTAAGTCAGTAAAAGTGCTTGCCTCCCAAGCATGAGGACCTGAGTGCATTCTCCAGCATCCATGTAAATGCTAAGGGTGGCGAGATACTTGTAATTCCATCACTGGGGAGGCAGAGATATAGAGCCCTAGAGCTTGCTGACCAACAGTATAGACTAATAGCTAAGACCTCAGTCCATGAGAGACAGTGTCTCATAAGAGGTGGATACTGTACACCCAAGGGTGTTCTCTGGCTTCCACACACATGCACATAGAGGTGCATGTGCACATAAACACACTTATACATCTACATAAATATGAATCCAGCACACACAGGATGCAACACACTCACACACACACGTACACACACCCACACACGCACACAGGAGCATATGTGTGTGACAACAAAAGAGAGGACAAAAAGCAACTCTGTCATACAATGGAATGGAAGGATCTGAGAAGGATGATGAAGTGTTTAGGAAATACAGTTGTATAAACCTTGAAGATGGTTTATTTCTTCCAAAATGGATGTGATAACCTAAATAATGTTTCCTAATTCCTAGAACCTATAAACATCTCATTTTATATCTCAAAAGACTATGAAGATCTAGTTCAGTAGGATCTTGAGATGAGGATAATATTCTTGATTATCCAGGTTGAATTGATGTGATCATAGCTGTCCTTCTAGGGAAGGCAGAAGGAAAGAGAGAGTCAAAGGACTCTTTGCTGCTGCCTTTGAAAATGAAAGAAGGGGCCAGGATTCAAGTAAAGGATGCTTCTAGAAGTTCAAAAGAGCAATAGAACCTTCTTCCCTAGAGATATCTTTCCAAAATTTTATGGTGTTAAGAAAAGACAGGGTAGGATTAAATGTAAAGTATTTTAGGGTTGTAACATTTTATGGGGAAGAGAAAGAGTGCTTGAGCAGATAGAAATATTGTTTTTTAAATATTTTATTTATTTGCAAGCAGAGACAGAGAGAGAAGAGAGACAGAGAGAATGAGCACACCAGGACCTCTAGCCAATGCAAACAAACTCCAGATGCAGGCACCACTGTGAGCATCTGGCTTCATATGGGTACTGGGGAATTGAACCAGGGTTGTTAGGCTTTGCAGGCAAGTGCCTTAGCTGCTGAGCCATCTCTAGAGCCCTATTTGTTTGTTTTTTATTTAAATTAAATAAGCATTATCTGTCTCTGCTACTTAATATTTGTTCAATTTCCCTGTCTTTTTCATTTCCTTCTCTTTCTCATCTCAGGTCTTATCCTCTTCAAACTTGCCAAGTATACAAAAATTTTTATTTCTTTCTTATCCTCCAAATCTCTTCTTCCATTTTACTTTTTTCTTCATGTAAATTACAATATGAGATGAAGTTATTATAGGGATTATAGGGACTAATCAGGCACTCAAGGGGATGAGTTAGGAGGATCACCATGAGCCAGCCTGGGCTACAGAGTGAGTTTCACATCAACCTGGATTTGGGTGAGCACCTGCCTCAGCTTCGTTTTCAAAGAATAAGCATAGATGTCATCCCAGCATTGTTAAATGAAGATTACTTCATCAAGCAACGGTGCTTCTGTGAGATCCTGTAGGCCATATATATACGAAACTGCAGAAATGCAGTGTGTTTCAAGTGGTATGTGTGGCACTATAAGTTACTTGTGTTAGGCAACTCTTGCCACAAGAATTCTATGTAACCACAACCCACAAACTCAACCTTTATGCTCACATTCATAGAGGCACGGGCTGCCTGTGTACATCTGACTGGCTAGAACTCACCCTTCTGGATGGTTCTTCTGGAAGCTATAGGATATTGAGGTTTAGACCCATCCTCACGGTGATACCTGAATCCTCTGCACGTCTAGTCCCTTCAGGTGGTGGCAGAATAAGAAAGAAAGCATGATCATACAAGTGATATATTAATATCCCATTGGTCAAAACAAGTCACATTACAAACCCCAGTGTGAATGAGTAAGGAAATAGATTATAGTATCATGAAGCCACAGTAAAAGATTGGCTCCTTATTACTGTTGGGGGTGGGGGTAGCCACATATTGGTAATAATAACTTAACCTGATACAATTTAGTATTAATCTGCTTGCAATGGACAAGAAGTCATCTTCTATTCTTCCTCTTAGGATCCACACCAGGAACTCACATACACAGTGTAGACCATGATCTATGTTTGTACTTGGGGTTCTAACTCAATAACCTGGATTCAAGCTTTCACATTAACTCCCCTGAAATTGCAAGCACCATAGGTACATGGATATTATGCACCTGCTGGTAAGACAACCCAAAACATTCACCTGATACTCAGTAATAAATTAAGAACCATTTCTCTAAGTAGCCATGGAGTCACAAGTCAAGAGTTATGCATGATCATTGTAGTAAGACATCTACACTGGTCTAAGTCTGAAACCAGGGTTCCAATGGTCTGAACCAGTTTGTGCCAAAATTTATCTCCCTAAGAGCTATAATCAGAATGTGTCAATTTAAATGTCACCTCCACAGACCAGTCTTCCCCCACCTCCAGGATTGATTCAACTCAGCCTATTTCTAGCTGCTTCTTAGCCCATCACTCAGATTAATTCCTAGGTCCCAAATAATTTATATATTGTTGACTTATTTTCTGTCCCCTTCCAGTGGAATTCAAGTTCCTACTCCTTCTCTATCTTCTGCTCAATCTTAACATAGTGACTGAAAAATAACAGAGGCTTTAAAAATGTGTTTATGATATCACTGGAAAATGCTAGAAATAACTCAGAACCTATTCTGTAATTTTTTGAATCTTTGAATATGGAGGTTAATTGTAGAGAGTTATTGTGTAGTGTGTATGCTAAGATGCACACGCATAGTGGATGAGCTAGGAGAGCATTAAGGTAGTTTAACCATCTGTGTTTTATTTCTCATTCTGAAATCTGATGAGTGATTGGCTTCTGATGAAAAAGGTATTTCTTCACCCGGTGAGGAACACAGCCACAGGCAGCTTGCAATCATGGTGAGAAGTAATCTACATATCACTCACCCACTGTGGGCTCCCGACAATGGGGGGGGCCTGCATGGGGTGGGCATCCAGCCAAAGCCACATATGCTATAACCTGTCAACGCTGTGAGCAGGTTCAGGCAACAAAACGTTCTGCCTTGGGCACTCCAGGCTCACAGCAGGGGTTGGGTGGTATTTACCAAGCTCAGATGGAGTTGAGGGATGGGGTCACAGGGACCTCACAAGTCTCTGCTATCCCTGGCAGACAGGAATGAGTTCTGTGAAACCCAGAGAGTGCCCAGGTATTTGAGATTCTGAGGATTCATGATGGATTCGTGGTTGTGCAACCTTCCTAAGCTTTGGTTTTAAAATGAGGATGATAATGCTTTCATCGTTATGAGGATTAAGTTGAATAACATATGTAAAACATCAGTGCCTTGTTTGGCACTGCGAAAGCCTCCAGCAAATGCTAGTCTCTGCTGTTCCAACATCACTTCTTCATATACTGTCTCTATAATTAAGAATTGCATTTGTACATCTTTATCTACCTGTCATGGTTTGATCCAGGTGTCCCCCACAAACAAGTGTGTTCTGAATGATCCATCCTCAGCTGATGGCAAACAAGTGCCTTAAACCACCACTGAGCCATCTCTACATCCCCTAAAGTTAAGTTTTGAATAATAAAGTATCAAGAGTGACTTTAAGAAGGACAAGATCAGTGTTTATTTATTATGGCATTAGCACATTTAATATTCTCCTCACTCTGTAACTGTGTGCGCACACGCACACACACACACACACACACACACACACACACCAGAGTTTCTCATATGTAAATCCATTTCCTAGATTATTTTCTCAACCAAGGGTAATTCTGTCTCCCCAAAGACACTGAGAAAATTAGGAGATACTTCTGGTTGTCAATATTGAATTTTGGGTGCTCTTGACCGATGGTGGGCACAGCACAGGGATGCTGCAGAGTATTTCACAATGCACCCCACTCTATCAGACATGGCAAAGATCTTTCCAGTCCAGAGCATCAATACAGCCAGGAGTGAGAAACCCTCATCCCAGGCCCTGAGGCTTCCATATGCATACAAATATGCATCCATGGTATAGCCAGACCCCCAAATCACTCATGAAGCCAACCTGCTGAGCCCAAACACTGCTGCTCAAGAATGTCCAGACACCAGGTCTCAGTCTTTGACTAGAAATTGGTCATCTTTCAAGAGTTTTGACAAGTATTTCCTGAGTGACCTCTTAGGAAGCCAGCACTGTCATATCCATTCTCTCATTTAAGAAGATTTAAAGAGGATTGCAAAACCCCAAATTACTAATGAGGAACCTGAAATGGAGAGAAGTCATTTACTGGAGTTCTGCAGCCAGAAATGCAGACAGTGGTCAAGCACCAATTCCACTGAATTGTCCTTGAGTATCTTCCTTGTGGCCACCAATGTTGTGTTTTAATTGAAGTGCTTGTATTTCATATGCATTTCCTGTCTCTGTCTCAAGAGCTCTGAGCCACGTCAGTGCTCCCTAGAGACCTCTTGCTATGAGGTCTAAAGTACAGAGTATGGCCCAAGAAGTAGAAATGCTTGTTGCCGCAGCTGGTGGTAGTGTTGGTGCTACTGCAAGTGGTGGTCTTCGTGTTCCTTCTAGTTCCTTCTATGCACTTGCACATGCACAGTTTTGAGCAGTTCCAGATCTCCTCTCCTGCCTCCATGGCCAGGGAAAAAGGCATCCACAGATCCTCCTAGATCCAGAGGGGAGAAAACCTTCCAGAGTCGGAGAGCCCTTCACCCCTGGCACTCTGAACCAGCATTCACTTTGCAGGGATGCACCTAGGCTTAGACCAAGACAACTCCACTGTGGCTCCAGAGACTTGGAGCATTGACCTACCACAGGAGCCATTATTGCTCTGAGTCACGCTGAGGAAATCTTTAACTCCTTTCTGCCTGGCAAGTTACACAGCCAGATGTCCCCTTTCAAGTCAAGCTTGAAAATAAGTAAACAAATATCAAATGAACAATATGTTCATACATATGAATAGCCTAAGTATTGCTGTTCTTAGACTATTTCCGTTTTGACAGAGAAATGTCCTATTCAGTTCATCTATTCATTCAGTCATTTCTGAGCTCTGGGCCCTGGGCTAGACACTGAAGAAATAAGAATGAACAGGAGCAAGCCGTCCCATGCTCTGAGAGCTTACAGTTCAGAGATGGACAAGGATGTGGGTTGTGTCATTCCTAAGGAGTAATTGTGAGGACTTGAAGGAAGTCAGCTGTGGAAAGAATGTTCACAGGGGTTTTGAGGATTAGATCGCTCTGCCACCCACCTGGGAGACTGATAGTTCTTGCTTCAGCCCAATATGTTGAGCTCATGATGTAGAGAGAAGCCATCTCAGTGGATTTTGCTAAAAACTTCTCCACCTTAGGTCTGGTCGACTGGCATCGGAAAGAAAGATGGGGAAGGAAATGGAGAGGGGAGGAGAAAAGGAGAAAAAGAAGGGATACAGAGAGGAGAAAGTGGGAGAAGAGAGGGAAAGGAGAAGGGGAGGGTGAGGAAGGGAAGAGAGAGAGAGAGAGAGAGAGAGAGAGAGAGAGAACAGAAGGGAAGGCATAAAGGGCTGAGCTGGTCAGTTGTGCCCTGCTCTTAAGGTCCCTCTAGGAGCTGCTACTGATCAGCCCAGAAAGCCTCACAAATCCAGAAGAGAAGTACACTCACCACCTAGAGCAGAACTTCACCTCCTATCCCACGCAGCAGTCCTTGCTTTATGCAACCTCAGATAATTATGCTCTCTGCAACCCCTTTACACTGAACTGACACCTCCTTCCCTCTAGGTGCTATTGAGCCACTCCTAAATGCTGCTGGTGAACATCTGGCCAATGTCACAGAAGGACTCCAAACATCCTAGGGATGCGCTGTCTAGAGAATCCACGTGAGGAAGCCTGGCTGTTCCTCCCCTTTCCCTCTGGCCCAACCCTGTAGCCGGCCAGATGCTGTAGCTTCCATCCATTGAGTCCCAAAGCCTCACCTCCGACTCCATCCACTTGCCCATGTATGTGTAGCAGAGTAGACCTCTTTTAATATTGTTTTCAAACTAGACAACATTTGAACTTGACAGATAGGATCCCGGGGTGCTGGAAAAGCTCTGTCTTAGTGTTCTTCTCGGGGTATTTCTTTATTTCCACCTCTACCCACACTTGAGTTTCAGACAGCCTGACCCCATTTGAATGTTACCTCATTCATTCTACGTCAAGTCACATGACTCATTGACATTCCCAGCTAATTAGATATCAATGCATAATATTTAAAAATCTAAGGGTGGCGCACGCCTTTAATCCCAGCACTTAGGAGGCAGAGGTAGGAGGATCACCGTGAGTTCAAGGCCACCCTGAGACTACATAGTGAATTCCAGGTCAGCCTGGACTAGAGTGAGACCCTACCTTGAAAAACCAAAAAAAAAAAAAAATCTATAGTGATCATTTTGGGAAATACAGGGATTTATATTATAGTAACAGTTTTTGAATTAAATTTGAATCGGTTTGGACTTTGTTGTTTTGATTTTGGTTTGTTGTTTTCTTGTTGCTGGTTGTTTTTGTTTGGTTTGGTTGTCATATTTTTTTTGAGGCAGAGTTTTGTCATTATAGCTCTGGTTGACATACATCAGGATGGCCTCAAATTTGTTGGGAATCCTCCTGCCTTTGCCCCCTGAGTGCTGGGATTGTAGGCGTGAGCTATTCATGCCTCATTGAATCAGTTAAATATCCAAAAGTTACTGAGAATCTGAAATTTGAAAACTCAGCTCCTATTTGGCTTACTTCCTATCCTCACATATTTTGTTCCTGGTTCTTTCTTTCCAAACCAAATTACCAGTCTCTGCCTGCCTTTCATGGGCTTAGTGCCTCGTGACCAATACACCAGATATCATCTTCTCCTAGAAAAATATTCAACAAATCTTCCTTTTATAAACAACATGCTGGGATGAGCTGTTAAAAAAGTATTTTCACTCCTTCATACATGTTATGATCACACGATTAGATATATGTATGGTATATTTTATTCTATAATGTATCACACATAATATCATCAAGAGTTAATCTCAATAAGCCTGTAACGAGTGATTTATAGCCTCAAACAAACATGTACATTAATAAGAATGATGAAATGCATCTGTTATTAAGAGAACTTTGGAGTAGAAAGATGGTTCAGGTTATAGTTCCTCAATGAAAAATACCATATTCATGGACTGTGTGTAAGTAATGAGTGACAAATATGGTCTTGAATAAATCTGGAATGTCTTGGGTTGTGGCAATGCACACAAGAGAGAAGATATAATCCATCATACATGCTGCAAAACTTCTTAGACGCATTCTCTCACGAGAAGCTTTAAAAAATTTTCCCTAATATGATATATGATGTTCTCCAAACATATTTAACCACAGAACACTTCTGTCCAAAGCAGATCACTGGCTAATGTTTTGAAGAACACCCTGCAGAAAGCACACAAGCCAGTGAATGACTTAAAAGGCTTCACTTCTGAGTACCCAGAGTGCCAGGCCCTCAGGGACACTGTCTGTCTTAGCAAGGAGCACTTGCTAATCTCAAGTCATCCTTTCTGCTCCTCTTCAGTGCAAGAGAATTCGGTCCAAGTGTCAACAGTTTAGATTGACAACCTCTGTATTAAAACCCTATTTAAAGCATGAAGATTGTGTGGTGTGGGTGGCGCACGCCTTTAATCTCAGCACTCTGGGGGCAGAGGTAGGAGGATTGCTGTGAGTTCAAGGCCAGCCTGGGAGTATAGACTGAGTGTCAGGTCAACCTGGGCTAGAGTGAGACTCCACCTTATCCTTCTCAACCTCCCCCCTACACACACCAAAAACTAAATAAAAATAAAAGCATGAAGATCCAGGGACTAAATGAAATTGAACTAAACTGATTTGATTCTTCACCTATAAGGTAATTGAATATCATTCAGCTCTCTGCTTTATAGTGGCCAGGTTAAACTCGTACTAAATAATTGTTAAGAAATAAATAGTAACCAGCACACAAATGATACTCCATAAGTGGAAACTCATTTCACTCTTCCACAGTAAGAAAGAACACTACCTAAGCATGCACAGTGTAGTTCAGGGGCTGATTCTAGGGAATTCATCGAAAATATTCACCGATGCTCCTCATTCCACACCCCTCCTCCTGGAATAGCATCAAGCTGATTTTTTACATTTTGTGAACTTCATAACCACGTGGAAAATTCTAGTACTTCCACTACTCTGATTTCTTAGAAGTCGCACTGACTGTTAACTTGTGTACACCCAGTTTAAATTCTAGGAAAATGATTCAGGCTAATACTTCTCAATTTTTAACAAGTTCATGGACAATTGGAATATGGAGATCAAAGGCTGTAGTCACAAGTAAATATGTCAGTTGAATAGCTGAAGAAAACCACCGTAGTTTCTAAATGCATTGACTTTACTTGAGTTACAGAAAAAAAGAAAAAAAGATGGTGATACTTGGAAGCCGCTATACATCCCATTTGTACATGGGAATCCTCGCCCCCAGAAAGTCATGCAATACATACAATGCATTTCTCAGAAAAGCCAACACCATAAAATGGGTCCCCTTGGCCACTGCCACTTGCTCTCATCCATCTCTGCAGCTGGACATTGGAATTTCTTCTCTAGTCATTCTGCTCTTACACAAAAATATCCAGGCAGAGAGTAAGTAGTATGAGTGCTCCTTGCCTGGTCTTAATGAAGAGATAGAAAGCTCTGGCATGTCTCTGCAGAGCACCCATCCTGTCTGTCTCTTGGTGCTGCCCCTGGAAGGATCGGGTATATCTTCGCCTGCCTCATCCACAACTTTAGCTATTTCTGTCTAGACATTTGTTCAGGGAAGATAGAAGAGGAACAAAGCAGAGACACTCCTTCAGAATGCTGGACCTTTGTGCTGCCCAAAGAGGACTCTTCAGAGCCATTAGACCTTGACTTCCTGCTGCTTTATTTCTGATGGAGGAGCAATATACAAAACACACAAAGTTTGGTGAAAGAGATTATGCTTCAAGTAGAGGTTTCTGGAAAGGCTAATAAGCCAAAGCCCCATTCTTTCAGTCTGTGGGGGAGGGAGTAGGAAATTGTCTCACAATATACTGTGGTATGAACTTTTCCATCAGACATGTGACAGAGATGGACGTTTCTTAAGTGGGCTTGAATGTATCAGTAGATGCTTAAGGTTACACTACTCTGCAAGAATAAAGATTATCTAAAGAGAAATGGACAAAGTAAATGCTTCTTTTCTTTCTTTTCTTTTTTAGTTGGGGGGGGAGGGAAGGTGGTGTCATCAAGATAGGGTCTCCCTCTAGCCCAGACTGACCTGGAATTCACTATGTAGTCTCAGGGTAAAAGTTGAACTCATGGCAATCCTCCTACCTCTGCCTCCCAAGTGCTGGGATTTAAGTTTAATTCAGACATTCTTAAACACAACCGGTTTTATAATTTAAACTTTTTAGCTTGGAATACAGCTTAGTAATAGAGTATTTGCCTAGCATATGTGAGGACATAGATTCAATTCCAAGCCCTATAAAAAGAAAAGGACTATTAAGCAATAATATTTATTAACCACAAACAAAGCAACTCTTAAACTGCTCACTAGAGACATTCACCAATCCGCCAATTTTTAGTCTGTTTACATTTCTTCCTTAACTATTTACTGAGGTCCTACCATATGCCAAGCACAAACTTAGAAGGGACTAAGAGCAAGAAAAACTGATGTAGCTCCCATGCACATGGAACTTTCCTGTATAAGAAGTCTTTGGGAAGCATGGGGCACTCTGGGAGTCTAGTTTCAAGACTGTAGCAAAGGGTCCAGGAATCTGCCTCTTCACCAACTCTTCAGATTTGAATTCACATTGCACTTTGAGATCCATTGTGTTACAGAGCTCTGATGTTAAAAGGATGATTCATTTCCCAACAAAAACCAAAAACACAATACATGACAGGTATAGATAACTAATCCAAATCAGTCTTCCAAGTTAGGAGTGGGTGATGGTCCAGCATCATGGATCTGGAACTGACCTACTATGATGTGAATTTCTCTCCTAAGACCACGTTAAAGGCTTGTTCACCAACCAGCCTGTGGTGACCTATAAGAAACAGGCCTAGTAGAAGGGAGTTGGGTCACAGGTCATGAGAGGGGATGTTTTTGAATGTGATATTCAAGTCTCCTTCCTCTTCTCTTTCTGTTTCCCAGCTACCTTGAGGTGACATGAGCAACTCTCTTCACCCCAGGCTCCTGCCATGTTTCCCACCTGCCAATTCTGGCTCCAAGTTCAAAGACTGGAGCTTCTGAAACTATGAACCAAAATGAACTTTTCCTCTTATTACATTAATTACCCTGGGTATTTTGTTACAGGATCAGAGAGATGACTCGCACATGACCATTATAGATTGTACCATGGTATAATTATGGATCAGTTCTTATTGTGGAACAGATGGACCTTACCACTGAAATGGTGAGATTTCCTTCAAAGACAGTACCATCTTCATAGATGAAAGGTCTTGGCAGATGACGACCACGGGTCCCATCCTCTGGGTAATCTAGTGGATATGTGTTCAAGACTCTTGATCCAAGAATGTCAACTGCAACTTCCATGCATGTCCTCCTACAGTGACTTCTTTGTGCCCTGGCAAATGTGATTAGGACTTAGATTCTTCAGCACAAAGATTTCCAGAGAAGTAAGGATTAAGGTCAAATTTCTGTAAGAAGCTGAGTCCTTAGTTTGATATGTGTAGCTAAAATAATCTCCTTTTCTTTCTCTGCTTGGTGGAAAGGTTGGGATCAAAAGTGAATGTGTGGAAAATGTTAAGTCCCAATATATATCCAGAGAACATTCTGGAGAAAGGTATGGTGAGAGTGACGATGCTTAGCAGAGTTACAGGAGTCCAGGTGAAAATCCACTTAGAGGGTCCATGCAATTAGGTAAATTGAATGACTATAATGTTTGAAGGATGTATACTATCCAGATTGTTGCTACTTTCAGTTCTTGATCACATTCTGGCTGCTTAAAAACATGTTCCTAAAGAATATTAAAATACTAAAGCTGTAGAAAGGCACATAAAGCTCGAGTAGATAGCAATACATAGTATTTTAATAAGTAAATGAATGAGTTCTTAAAAAGAGTTAAATTTTGGAGTTCAGGAGATGACTCAGTAGTCAAAGGAGCTTGCTTAAAAGCCGCCACCTCAGGTTCAACTCCCCAATACTCAAATAAAGTCAGATGCACAAAGTGGTGCATGTGTTTGAAGTTCTGTTTGCAGTGCAAAGAAGCCTTTGGGATGCCCTCTCTCTTCTCTCAAGTAAATAAAAATATTTCTTTCAAAAATGAAACTTAAAGACTCTGACATGCTAAGTAATTAAACAAACCCAGTATACGTCTACACTAACCAATGATCTTTGTAGATACACTTTACTAGTCACTGATTACTGACATCTGCTTAGACAGAAGAGCTTAGTGTTTCTAGACTCTGAGAGAAGATGTCGGTTTTTAAAATGTGGCTAATTGATAGTCTTACCATAAGAAAGAAAAGAGAAAAATGATTTTTAAAAATCAGATTTAAAAATTCAAAAATCACAGATGACTAAAGGCTAAGAGCCAGTCAGGAAGAAATACTCAAAATAGCTCTGGATTCAGCACACAGCAGTAGTTTATGGTCATACTAATGAAGTCATCAAGAAAGCTTTTGTTCTGGACCATGTATTCTGGCCTAAAACAGGGAGATGCTATTGTGATTACTTTCTTATTGCTGGGAAAACACCTGACCAGAAATAGCTTATGGGAAGAAAGGGTTTATCTTGGCTTAGAGTCTCAAGGGGAAAGTTTCACTATGATGAAGAAAGCATAACTCCAGCGGGAAGCTGTCTTACATTGTCACATATCATCAGGAAGGTAGCAAGAGAGAGTAAGCTGATCTCTGAACGCCCAGTAGGCTGGACTGACATACCTCAAGGTTTGCCCCCAATGACACATCTCTACCAGCAAGACTCCACCTCCCAAAGGCCCCACAACTTTCCCAAATTGCCACCAGCTGAGAACAAAGTATTCAAAACAAAACACATGACTTTATGGGAGACATTTCATTCAAATTACTACAGATGTATAAAATACAATTAGCATTTCATCCAGGGTTAAGCTTTGAGGTTTTGGTATTTCATGAGATAAGCTTCTATCATAGGTGAAAATCATGTGGCCAGAAAGCCTCTTTTCCCCAGTGACTAGAGTCTTCAGATTCAGAGACTATAAACACAGTATGCATAATCAAATGCTAATTTCAGATCAATAGCTAATCATTTTTGATTTAAATATATCCCATCCAAAACTTAGGGTATACTTATACCCCAGACAATATGGGAGACACACTTACACCAAAAGAAAAAACAATGCCATTTATTTGAAATGTAAATGTAAATTGGGACCCTGCATTTTGTCTAGTAGTGACCTCAAAGAAATCCAATATTGCAAGTCAGAGTTGGTACATTCTGGAAATGTTGTACTTAAGAAAGCCTGACTGATTGAGTCAGCTCTACAGAGCTTTGCAGAAGCCATCTATGAACTTGAAAACAAAATAACTTCCTAATGTGAACCAGTCTTCCCTCTACGAATCCCTAGCCAGCGAGATGAAACCTGGAGCTGGATTTGCAGAGAGTTTGTGAAGATGAGAAGCTCAGAAAAGTAAGACTTCAGTAGTAAGTTCATTTGTTGAGGCCTCATGCAAAATTATCCTCGCTGAACTACATCTACTGCAAGACTTTTGACACTTGTTTAGGGAAGCCACAGAACAGAGGTTCATGACACTTAGTACTAAAACTGCCATTGAGTGGTGTTGGGAACCATGTGCTCTTCCACTGTCCTAAACCTGACCTACCTGGAGGGCTTGTCTAACTCCCCTCGGCTTAGGTAGCTGCTGTGTGCTCTGTAAGGTCCACCTTAACCCTCATTTCATGATTCTGTAATTGTTGGTACAGTTCTTGCACTTGGTTTCTTAAAGGACAATATGTCATCTGATAGCTTTGTAGTCCCAAGGGTCACCCTTTTCCTGGTATGCCGTGAATATACAATGCATCTGAATATATAGATAGAAATGAGGATGGATGGATGGATGATGGATGGATAAAGGGCAGATGAATGAGCAGATGGATAATGTTAAAATATTACACTGTTCCTATGGAGAGGCAAAAAGTTAGCTCATACGTGTATCAAAGAACATTAATAGTTAATTTAGTCATATCTTCTTAAGCTAAAAAAGTCAAATATTCACAAAAGGAAATAAACTGTTACCCGATGATTGACTTCTAGTTATTAGTAAAAAAGGGTGAATTATTGATACAACATGGATAAATTTTTAAAATATCATGCTGGGGACATACAAAAGAATAGATCGAACATATTTTGGGAAGATGTAAGAACCAAACAGAATGAAAAAAAATCTAACAGCTAACATTTGCTTAGAAAGTGGGAGAAAGAGTGGGAATTCCCACATAAGGGGCAGAAGGAATGTTCTGGATTATATTATCCTATTTAGAAAGTAGTTTGGAGTTAATATGTGTATGCCTTTGTCAAATCTTAAGAAACACACGCTTGAGATTTGTGTGTTTCATTGTAGGTGAATTTGGCTCCATGGTAAGGAACTGATAAGAAATATTAAATTCTGTCTTCCAGCTAGGCTTCCAGTGAAAGTGGAACGATGTCTGATTTTTGCTTTGAGACACAGGCAGAAAACAAAATGGTTTGATGGCTACTTAGAAGGATATATAGATATAAAATTTAAAATAGCCTCCCCCCGCCCAGTGACTGACTGCTGCTCACACAACACATAGCCTTCAATCCCATGGAGCATTGCAGCAATGCCACTGAGGAGGGCCCTTGGTGGAGTGGGGGCAGGGAGGAAGGAAACGGTGATGCCAACACAAAGTTCAGTACAAAGTTTCTACTTAATTTAAAAAAAGAGATAGTATGGATTCATGATATTTCAATCAACCGCATATACGTTCATCTCAGGATTATAATGAAGCTGAAAGTTTCTCATCACCTAGTGATGTCATAGCTTATAATATCAGAATTAAATGCATTACTGATGTGTTTGTGATGGTGCCGAGGTAAACAAATGTACCTTGCTACCTGTCATAAAAATATAACATATAAAATATGTACAGGACATCACACTTGGTAACTGTTACAAGTGACCCTATGACTGGTTAAAAACAAAAATTAACAGGTATCGAACAATGTTAGCTACAGAATGCAAGCAATGGGCGATGCTGGTGTTTTTTCATAAAAAAAAAACTTCCAATGTTGCTGTATGTTTGAATTTTTTGGTAACGAATTCTTGTGATAGAAAGGAAAGGAGCATTTGCTTCCTGCACAAGCGAGAACTCTGGGATCCCCTAAGGATACTTGAGAAGCGTTTTCAGGATGAGCAAATTGCTTTTGAGGTTTTCTGGAAGAATCCATTCATCTCTAACCAGACCTCCAAAAAAACCATTTGGCCAAACTGCAGACAACTGTAGACAATCCCACGGTGGTTATATTTTGTCACCCCAGCCATGCTTTCTTAAAACCCTTCCCACTTACTTAAAAGTAAGACTATCCCCATGCCCAGGGTTCCAGTTCCTTCTCTGTCACCCACTGGTCTCTGTAGGTTAGTGTTGGACTGAGGAAAGCCCTGTCAGCTCCCATAACAGCTTGGTTAGAGATGACTGGCTCCGTGGGTTCAGGCAGGGCCTGAAGAGCCCTCTCTCTCCCTGACACCACCCTGCAGCTGCTAAAGGAGAGGATTTACTTGGCTGAAATTTAGGCCCAAGGGGAACTTGAGTATCATGCCCATGATTATAAGTGACATGTGACCCAGGATTCAAACGCTGGCTGCTAGAGACAGGGGAGCAGATGCCTTGGTGCTGTTCTGAGTTGAGAAAACACTTGTCGTTCCACCTGGGAAAGCTTTCCACTAAGTCAGACAAAATCAAAAGAAATAATAAAGATGATAAGGAACCTCTTTCAAAAAAAAAAAAAAAAGAAGTCACAGTCTTGGTAACAGAGGACGAGAGGAAGACAGAATATAACCACTTTATACTGGAAAGGTCTGGAACCCCTGGTCTTCTATCTAAAGCTGCTGGTACTTGAAGTATGCAGCCTGGACAAGAAGAGAAAAGGTCACAAAAGAAGAGAAAAGGTCACAAAAGAAAGGACAGAGTGGGGTCATGTCCACTTACCCTCAAAATTCAGATGCTTATCACCGTTAGTGCCTTACAATATGCAGATTTGAAGAAAAAGTTTTTGAAGAGGTGACTAAATTACAATGCATGTTAGTCAGGCTTCTCTACAAAAACAAAACTGACTATAAATATGAATGATAAAGGGACTTTATTAGTTACAGGATATGGATTAGGCAGTCCAACAATAAATAGCTTCCTGTAGGCTTAAAACCCAGTAGCTCTCAGTCCTGAGAGTTCCATTCTCCAGAACCCACGTAAAATCAGATGGCCAAAGTGGCACATGCATCTGGATTTCCTTTGTAGTGGCTGGAGGTCCTGGTGCACCCATTCTCTCTCCCCAAGGGCATGGTGGCGTACGCCTTTAATCCCAGCACTTGAGAGGCAGAGGTAGGAGGATCACTGTGAGTTCCAGGCCACCCTAAGACTACGCAAAGAGTTCCAGGCCTGAGTTAGAATGAGTAGTAACAAAGTATGCTGAAATTGTGTGATTCTTTGGCCAATTATTTATAATCTTAATCTGTATTTACAATTTTATAATGAGGAATATCTGTATAGATACATGCACAATTAAAAATGGTAAAAATGTAATTCAAAATATGATTCAACGATAGTTTGTTTTCAAGAAAGGATCTAGTTTATTGTATCAAGTCCATATGTTACATTATTCTGGCACATGTTCCAAAAAGAGTGTTTAAGCTATTTCAGTTCTAGAACTTCTCTCTAGAACTTTCTAGAACTTCTTTTCCCCCTCCCTGTACCCTGGGTTCCCATGAGTAGTGCTTATTCCTTCTCTCCCTCTCATTCTCTCTCCTCTCTCTCTCTTCACACCACACAATATATAAACACACCTCTCTACTCAGTGTGCCCTCTCTGCTCAGAACTGTGGTGGAAGTGAACTGAAATTGCACCTTCTGCCTGAAGTGCCAGGGCTCTCCAGGATGTTTCCTCTCAAGATGCCAGAGAGAGAGCAGGAGACTGTTCCAGCACCACACCAAGGAGCAGGCAAGCAAATAGGCATAACTTGGAAATGGATCAGATGGAGCTAAGAAGGCATCTTCCAGTTATTTTCCTGGGCACAAGCTTCCTGTGAGAGGGAACACATGGGTCCTGCGAGTGTGCAAGGCATTAGTTCACACACCAGGTAAAAGAAGTACCAGAAAGACATACTGAGAACACGGCCAGCTCCCCTTCATTTCCTGTTAGAATAGGGTTGCTAGGTGAAATTCCAGTTTAACTAGAAGTACTCAACCCTTCATGGTCCCTTTATAGAATAATAATAGACTACTTATTCTCAGCACCTCTTCTCAGAGTTATTTGACCCAATTGTCAAACAAAGCCAGCTGATGTCGGTGCTATTGTTTATACTTTTGTGTTTATGTGTCTTCCCTTGATTCCAGGAGCATTTTCATTAATACTACTTGAATGGACAATAAAACACCCTAGTCATCCTAGAATATTTTTAAATACAGGGAAAAAAAACTCAAGGGAATAAAAGGAAATAATACGTTGAAAGCCTTTGTGTTGGAGTCCTCTCCTGTCTTTCTGCTCTCTCGACCTCCGCAGAGGAAGATGGGAAAGACGGTGCCAGGGATGCTCAGTATTATGCCTGTAGCTCCTGATGACCGCCATAAAGGTGTTGTGTGTAAAATTGTTGGCATAATTATGATTCTGAAGGATCCATGGGAGCACCTGTTCCCCTCCCCCATGAATTGTTTTACAGGACACAATCACTGATGACTCCTTGGTTCTAGAAAGGAAACCCGAAGTTTCACCTCCATGTTAGAAGTGGTGAGGCATGGCTGTCCTAGGTGGAAGGCATTTCAAAGGTTCTTTGCTTCCTTCCTTGACCTTACCAGCTCTTTTCTGCTTTGCTTCTTTTATTCTTTCCTTTTTTTTTTTTTTTTTTTTTTTGGAAGTCTATCTTCTTCATGACCACACACCATCCTCAGATGACAGGTTAATGCTGACTCGCTGGCAACTTGAAATCGAGCGATTTTAAAACCTGCCTTGTAGTGATGGGAGATGCTCATTTCTGAGTCTATAACTAATTCAGAAGCAATTGAAATCTCCCAAAGAGGGCACACTGCTGTGGGAAGCAATCCCCCGGGCCCCAGAGTGAGGCTGGGAGACAGGCTAAGTCCATCAGGCAGGTCTGCAGGCTAGCAGGCAGAATGGGCAGATAGACTGATTATCCCATGATCAGGCTGCTGATTGACTTACTTCCAAGTCCACATTACCACAAATGTTCTGAGTTGAGAAAGTCAGAACTGGCCCTGTTGTTTTGCGGGATTCCTACATTTGTACATATGTTTGTCAATCAATGAACATCAGTAGGGAACCAACTAAGTGTGGATCATGTCATTATTGACTGAAGAACACAAACCAAAAACAACAACTCTCCTCTTTGATTTTGGTCACCTCCCAGTTTCCATAGACATGCACTCAGAGACTTCAGTGTTTTTGATAAAATGCTAAGCATGCTTCTCCCAAGAATCTGGAGATTTTTCTGAATGTACGCACATAAATTAATTACAACCAAGTTGTGTCAATAACAAGATACATCAGCTCAATAAATGTTCATGTGTGATGACTTACGGAAGAAAAGATGATATTTGAATAAAATCATTCATTTCCCAAAACTACGATATTGGTGAAATGTGAACTATGCAAACTATCAATATGATATTAATATTTGGGAAATCAGATCATCTACATGGATGACTTGCAGTTGCAAATAAAAGGGGAGACAGTTTTCACAGCACTGCTCTGAGATTTCATTGAGAATTATAAGTGATATCAAATAGTCTTGAGAAGCGAGGCTTTCACAGGAGAGCAAAGAACTATCTTAGACTCTGAAAAATATTCATAGATTGAAAATGTGCAAGGAATAATTAAGCAGTAACGTGTGGGCAAGGACAGAACCAGATATAGTTGGAGGAAAATGCATCCATACAGATGAGTATTTCATGCTGGAGGAGGCAAAAGAAAGCAAAAAGCAGATGTGGACACCTATAACTTCAGCATTTGGAAGGCCAAGAGAATCACAAATCTAAAAATGTGGGGAGAGAGAGAGAGAGAGAGGGAGGGAGAGAGAATAGAAAAGATGGGGAATATGGAAGGAAAGAAAGGAAGAAGGGAGGGAGAAAGAGAGGAAAGAAGGAAGTGTAAGGAAAAAGGGATTCTTTTTTCACTCCCAGGGAGCATAAGCCCCATGTGGACAGGAATTGAAATACCCAGACATGCATGTCTGACTCCCCTGGCCCAGTGCCCAGGATCCATAACCACCCGCTGCATCCCAGAAGGAGAAAGGGATGGGAATGTAAGAACATCAGCCTCTTTTCACACAGAGATGGAAACTAAGCAAGACTACTGACGTGGAGTGAGAGCCCTGCTCAGAGCCTCATCCAATACACAGGGGCTTCACAATCCATTGCTATCAAAGAAATTTCCAACCATTTGTGAAGTTCTTCCTATCAAGAGTTGGAGTCCATCTGCCCCATCCTTGATTCCGGCTGGCCTCGTGAAGAATCTGAACCAGGAGAATGTTGGTGTAGGTGATGTTGTGCGTGATGCAAGCCCAAGTCTTCATGGGTCTTAAAAGTTCTGGTCTGTTCCATTGGAGCACCATGCAGAACGCTATTCTCACTTATTAGAGGTGAGAGTCCACATGGAGGTAAACCAGGTCACACATACTTAGTAGACTGACCTGAATTAACAGACTTAAAGATGCAGCCATCATGAATCTCCAAGCCCAGCTGACCCTCTGGCCACTGTATGATGCTGGCAGAGGACCTGACCAGTCAACCCATGCAATCACAAGAAAAATAAATTGTTGCCTGATATGACTATGTTTTAAGGTAGTTCATTATGCAATAGTAATGAAGCAGCTATCAGAGTTGGCCTGTTTCTCCTGTCTGACTCATGCAATCAGCATCCTGGATTCTAGAGTAACACTGTGAAGGTCAGAGATGGATGGGGGAAATAAATGAAGATGAACCCAGCCACAGAGAAGATCACACGGGACAGGAACAACTGGATTTTACACCTGAGTGATAACTTTCCACTTTGCTTGCTAGAGAGCACAGAGAAAGGGGTGCTATCCCGGGACTCAAGATCCAGGAGCTCTAATTACTCACTGTAATCTTCAGCTGTATCCTTAAGTCACCCGTTCCTTGGTGACACCACCAGCAAATGTCCTCATGTGCCCTACCTGTCTCCCAGCAGGGGCTGTTGTGAGGCACTGAGGAAGAAAACACTTTGAAAATTCTACCTCATGATGCAGACATGAGCCATGGCTATAAATTAGATCCAATGCTATTAATTAGATCTCTTTTCATTTATTGAATCCACAGCCCCCTCGGATTATTTGATGGGATGAAAGGAGATGGTGTTTATGGTTGGCAGAAGTCAGCACCATCATCTTGCAAATATAGGCCTTTGCAGAAAGGGTGTGTCTAGCATAGAACTCAGTGCTCGAAGGGAGAACTGTGTCAGAAGAATCCAGAAGCCACAGAAAAGAGGAAAATACATAAAAACATGAATCATCAGAGCCTCCTGGCCTCATTTCCAGATCTACAAATTGGAAGAAAGCGGAGCTCTATTGACAGCTCTTTGAGTGCTTCTGCAATGGGCAGTGAATACGATCAGCCATCACTCACCTGCCAGGCACCAGTGAGAATATCCAATGCAGATTTTTCACTATTCCTTTCAACTACCCTGGGAGATGATAGAAAAGGAAACTTATTTTAAGGAGATAAGCCATGTAGTTAGACTCCAAAGAGGAAAGTCCCTAAGGACTAGGAGGAGGCCCCAAAGGTAAAAGCTCAAGTGGAGAAAAGATAAGAAAACTTAATGCTGCAGATAAAGTGAGAAAAGGGACGGGGCTTCAGTTTGGCTGGAACGGAGCTGGGTGGACAGCAGCTGAGGATGAGATTTGAGAATGGGGCTAAGACAGCCAGAGCGGTGCAACCAGTAAGATGCATGAGGGTCCGTGAAAATGGCTGACACACTTGGAAAAACTGGTTAAGCAGTCTCTGCAAGACTCCAAGTCCACATGGCAGGCATAAAGGAGAGGAAATTGAGAGACATTTAGATGTCTGTTTTTTAATTTTATTTATTAATGCTATTGTCAGCTTTGTGTTGTTGGACAAACATTCAACCAGAAGCAGCTTATTGGAAGAAAGGGTTTATTTCAGGCTTACAGAACCCAGGGGAAACACATCATGGCAGGGGAAGCTGGCTCATTTCCATAGATCAGAAAACACCAACATCAGCAAGCATGAACAGCCAAAGCTCCAAAACACACCTTAGGTCTGGACTTGAAGATCCACCCCCCCAGTGATACACCCCCTATACCAGGGATCTGACTGCTAGGGGCTCCAGTAAGAAGTGCAACTGAAAAATGCCCGAGTCCATGGGCCAGACCACTCCCGGGTATTTACCCAAAGGAATCTAAATCAACATATCGCAGAGGTATTTGCAAATCAGTATTTATTACAACACAATGTACCATAGGTGAGCGATGGGCCAACCTAAGTGTTTATGAACAGAGAAGCAAACAAAGAAAAAGTAGTATATCGACACATTAGATGTTTTTAGTCATAAGGAAGGAAGTCACATCATTTGAGGAAAAATGGATACAACAGGAGTTAATCATACTAAGCAAATGAAGACTACATCTTCCCCCAATTTTGGATCCTAGATTTTGTCTAGATACATAAAATCATGTTTGAGCATAGGACATGGAAACCTGTCTAGGGAACAGAGACCTAAAAAGATAAAAAGAGGTGTAGAGGGTAGAGCGGGTGAGGAAAATACGATCAGCTTACAATATCTGCTTGTATGAAAACGTCTGTACGTAACACAGCATGAAGACACACAGTGAAAACTGCAATGGGGAGAAGTGGATGGGGTCGCAAAGGCAAGGAGCTCCCTGGGACTCCACACAGTGTTCTTCATCCTTTCTGAGAGCTCCACTCACCCATGGGCCAGCATCACTGCGCTCTTCCTTTTCTTGAGAGGGAATCATTCCTCCTACAAGTTTCTGATCCCAATCCCTTCCACTGCTCCAGAAATGATATCCTAATTGATTTTTAATCATTTTCATTTCTCAAAGTCAATTATACTCTGAAGGTGCCATTGTGACCAAATCACCTGCTTGTGTTTTCTCTCTCTCTCTCTCTCTCTCTCTCTCTCTCTCTCTCTCTCTCTCTCTCTCTCTCCTCTCTGTACATGTATATGGGAGGGCATGCTGTATTTCACTGCTGTGATTACCAATAATTGTCCTTTTTGATCAAAAGTCACATGGTTATTGTCCTGATAACACTTGCAGTCACAGCTGAGCACACAGCAGTACAGAAAATATAACAAATCTGAGAAATGCATTCATGCTTGTGTCGATGATAGAATTAGCCACATACCCAAGGTATATTAGTGTCTACTAATCATTTTAGGCAATTAGTAAGAAAAGATAAATCTGTTGTCTTTTGTAAATACTTAGGTCCAAAATTTTAGTGTTTATATCCTAAAACCTAAACCATTTGGAAAAAAACCAAACACACAAATTCAAAGGAATTCTCCAACCACCTTGCACTATCTTCCTATTTAATCGGCTTCAACTTAGTTCTTCCACATTTCCTGACCTGCAACACCCTCCCAGCTCTCACACACAGATCTGCTTCCCAGCCTGTCAGGCCCTCCCTCCACACTCCCCAGAGAGCTGCTCACGCCTTCCTCTGCTCCCAGAGGACTCTGCTCATGTCCTTAACACACAGGATCACAGTTATCTCTCGTGATAGACTATGTGCCTTAAAGTGAGGGAGCATGTTTAATTCATAGCTCTTTCCTCAGCTCCTAATGGGGTCTGCCACCTTCTAGGTGCTTACTACATGTTTATGCATTGAATAATGATCGATGCCACCAAACTCCATGAGCGACTTTGAAGTGACAATACAGGAGAATTGGAGAAGCCAGCTTACAAGTAACTGCAAAGCTGTATGCACGTGTGCAAGCCACATACACAGATGCATTTTATGCATGTTGTCATGCCTGTATAATGGGGTATGATAATGATAAGTATCACCATAATGCAGTCTCCAAATTTCATGTTTCTGGCCATGAAATATGCTCCCTGTCTCTCTTTTCTCCTTGCTACATCTTAGAAGTATATTCAACTAGAGATCTCTATCCAGCTAAGTGAACTGGCATGCCTATGCTTTGTCCGTATCCTCATCCTGATGGCCAGGTCTTCTCAGACTACCCATGATAATAAAATCTAAGCATTCAGAAAATGGGTGCTAACTACCCTGATCTGTACAGGCACTGAGGTATGATGTGAGCAGAATGTGGCCTTTGTCATGGCAGAGAGGGAAAGGCAGAGGCATCAAACACCAGAAGAGCAAAGAACCCGAGGTTTCACAAGAGCATGCCTTAGGATGGAGTGGTTGGTAATGGGAAAAAAGTCACAAAGATTTCTGTGCAGCAGGAAAGAAGACCCTGAAAAGACTGGATTCCGGTTCCAACCAGCCGCATGCAACTGCTTCCAGACAAAGCAACTTCATCCTGACTGATTCTGCTGCACTGGAGGCAGAAGCCCCAGCCTTGAAAGCGGAGTCCTCCCAGCTCCACCACAGCCTAGGGCACAGCCTGCTTCCCACCTGCTGCCCCGTCTCCTCCTCCACATGCGCACTAGGCCTGACTAGATTGTCCAATACTGCAGCCTATCCCATTTAGATTTCAAGTCTATGATAGAATATCCATAATAGTTCTTTAAAATAAGGAGAAAGTATAGAATTTAAAGTAGAAGCAGGAAGTTTCATTTTTAGTAAAAGAACCCAGATACCTAAGGGAAAGAGGACAGTGGTAACAGAATATATATATATATGTGTGTGTGTATATATGTGTGTATATATATAGAGAGAGATGATATAGATATAGATGTTATAGATATAGATGTAAATGTAGATAGATATAGATATATAGATATAGATGTAGATGTAGGTATAGATATAGACATAGATGATAGATATAGATTAGATATAGATATAGAGATAGAGATAGAGATGAAATATATAGATATAAATATAGATAGATATATAGATTGTGTGTGTGTCACTCTGTAGCAATGATAAGTATCACCAAGCATCTATCCTATGCCTACATCTGCAGTAGACCTTCATGCCTAATTGCTTTATCTCACTCTCTTAACAACACTATAAATACAGGAATAGCAGCCCACTTTCCAAAATGAGAACCATAGACTGAGAGTGGTTAAATCATTTCCTTAAGGCCACACAACAAAGCTCAGCTGGAAACCCAGATCGCTAGTGTCTAGAGGTGATCGTCCTTCCACCATGGCATGAAGCTGTCTTTGGTAGCAGGCAAGAGCATGGTGAGATGAGTATAATAAGGGATGAGTCCTGACTCAAAGCCTGGGGAACATAGAGATGTTATCATCTTACGGAGTTCCCAGGAGCCTATGACCTGTTAAAAAGCACTGCTTATAACCTTTTTGAGATGCTTAAAAAGAAGGGACCTGGTGTCATTATTTTCTTTCCATTTATTTGCTGTCACCTTGCCTTCCTTGGATGTGTCTCCAAACCCTCTGTTTTCCTCTTCTTTCTTTCAAGTTTGCTCAAGAAAATGGCTTCACAGTATAAAGACTATGAGCAGAGTGGTTCTCCATTCCTTAGCATACGGAGTGAAGTTTGCAACCATTGCCCTGGCATCCCATAATTCGCTCAACCAGCCTTCCAGGATCCCAGGCAACATGCCTGTGGTGGTATGAATGGAACCGCCTCCTGTGAGCTCATGTGATTTGAATGCTTGGTCTTCAGCTTGTAGCAATTTGGGAAAGTGGTTGAGTTTGTGGGAGGTGGAGCCTTGCTGGGGGAGGTGTGTTGCTGGCACAGTGCTTGGGGTTTGTTAGTACAGCCCTACTGAGTATTAGCTAGCTAGGTCACTCAGACTTCTTCCTCCCTGCTGCTATGACAAGATGTGAGCCAGCATCCAACTCCTGCTATGATTTCTCCACCATGATGAAACTTCTCCTGGAGACTTTCAGATGAAATAAACCCTTTCCTCTCATAGGCTCCTTTCAGTCAGGTGTTTTGTCCCAGCATCAAGAAGGTAACTAGATTGGTGCCTCAATTTGAGTCCTTGGAAAAGCAGGGACAAGGAGAAAATTCGATGTGAGAGGATCCACTGGATGAAAAACTATTGCAGAATGAAAGGTGGCAGAAAACTTGCTTTTCTGACCACAAGGCAAGTGTGACTCTCAAGGAGAGAACAAAGAAAGGAATGAGAGGATCTCCAACACACAGCAACTGGAATCTGTCAGCTTTCCACGCTCCTCACATGGTATTCCTAGAAAGAAAACATGAGGGGCTCAGTCCCCAGGCTGTCACACAGAGTATTCTCCAAAAGCTTTTCTAATTTGGGCCAGACCCCTGCAATCTGGGGGAATGGATTATATTTAAGCAAACAGATACATTCTGGAACATCTGTTCCAAGAGGCTCTGGAAGCTGTTCTGACAGAGTCTGTTAAGGAAAACTATCATGTCTTCCAAAGTCACCTGGCTCTCATTCCAATGTGTTGAGACAATGATGGGGAAGAGGTTGTGTTACCCTTCACGAAGGTAATTTAACAAAAAATAAAAACAAGAAAGAAAATAACATTTGTTGGAACATCCTACATTCACCAATAATCTCTCAACTCATCCAAATAATAATAATGCTCACTGTTGGTTGAAAGGGTAAACCATCTCCATGTCTCTCAGTGGAGGCTATTCAAATTCACATGTACACCTCCTGTGTGATAAATGTGATTTTGACTGGCAGGAATGCTTAGAAATTCATACCTTCCACCTTCAAAAACATGAGCACTTTAATTGTAAAGCATTCAGGGTAAATAGGAGCACCAGCAAGCATTTGTTTCTGAAGTACCCAGAGGGTAATAAGCAGAACGTGTTTTGATGACGTCTATAGTTGACATGTGACCTGTCCCATAAAATTCAACTCAACTTGGATTAAATAGGTTCCCGAAGGCCAAGTGCGCCACAGTGTTTCTCTTTCTCGAAGTGCCTTCATAGTTATGCACCAACATCCCTATTTTCCCCACCAAGTCTAATGCTGCCATGTTGATGACCTTTTTCCCATAGAGTTTGGGCAGCTGGTTGACCAACTGGAAGCCTCTGCAGGGCCCACCTCATACTTCAGGGCTTGTTGCTAACAATGCCCCACTTTCTGGTATCAGATCTTATATCATGAATGCTTGAAGTTATAAATCATAGTAGTAAATTCATTTGAAGTGGTTTTTCTACAAGATGATATATGGGCAAATAATGATGGAGGGAGGTTTGGGGTTGACTCAGCAGCTCACCCACATTGTCATTCTCATATGTCTTCTGTTTCCCATGATGAGAGTTTCCCTGTCAGGCAGGGTGTATTTCATATTATGAGATGTCTACTGACACCAAAAGGGAACATGTTTCTTTGGAACATCAAGAGACAGGATGGGAGAGTCACTATGAAAAGCTCTCCTTGAAAAATAAAGAAACACAACGCCAGAAATTCCAGGAAACTCTCTTTTCCATTTCATTGGTCGAAACCAATCATCATGATCAACTAATGTGTTTTTACTAATTAAAATGGTTCTGAACCATGTTCAATGCTTCAGGTGTCTTCCTACAAAGTGCCATAATTTCAGTAGGAGAGTTATCTATCCTACCCTAACCAAAAATAAGATTTTGATAAAAACGGAGGTTGGATTCTATTGCAGTCAGCTTTCTCATTGCTGGCACATAGAACCTGACCAGAAGCAAACTAATGGGATGAATGAGTTTATTCTGGCTTATAGACTTGAGGGGAAGCTCCACGATGACAGGGGAAACGATGGCATGAGCAGAGGTAGACATCACCTCCTGGCCAACATCAGGTGGACAAGAGCAGCAGGAGAATGTGCCAGACACTAACAAGGGGACACTAGCCATAACACCCATAAACCCACTCCCAACAGCACACCTCCAACAAGGTTCTAATTCCAAAATTTCCATCAACTGGGGATCAAGCATTCAGAACACACAAGTTTATGGGGTCACCTGAATCAAGTCACCTTAGATTTCCATGGTGATGATGGGGGTTAGGGGGTAGTGACAGCAAGCATTTACTTCAGTGAACAAGGTCTCACTAAGAGTTTATGATAACTAGAAACCAACAAAGCCTATTCCCAAGTTACACAGCCAGAACGTCACGAGCCTTGCCCTTCTCCAAGACTCCAGCTAAAACAGCAGCCTAGCCAGGCTCAGTTGAATCTCCTTGTATTCTTCCTTCCAACTCTAAACACCCTTATTTCACTGCTCTACAGGCTTAAACTGTGGGGCAGATATAATTACTGAAGTTAGGCAAGCTCTTGAAAAGACCCCAAAGGTCTTTTTACTCAAATAGAAATCATTTGTTCTAATGAGCCCTACTCATCACCTCCTGACCTTGGAGCTCAATTAATTTTATACTAGAAAAGAGCCGGGTACCCTTGACCCTGCTGTTGGAGAGGATAATCCCATTAAAAAGGTTATTGCCTCTCTCTGCAGGGACCTAAAAGGGAAATTGGCTTCAAGGGACTCTGTAAACCTGGCATTGAGGGCAGAAAGCCTGGGTTTTCTGTAGTGAATGGGGAGATGCAGTCAATGGCTCCCACCTAAGCCAGAGTTGGCCTCTTCAGGTCAGGATTGTCCTGTGTCACCAGGATTTGCAAGGAAACCACAAGTCTGCATGGACAGCTCTCGTCTCCGCACACACCCCCCCCTTGCACTTGTTTGAGCTGATTCCACTGCATCTTTACTGACCTTGGCTGTCTTCCTTTGGGAAGTGTTCTTAGCTCCTCCCAAACTTAGCGCTTTCAGGTTCCCCTCCTATCTTTGCCACACTCCTAGCCCTCTTCATGTCCACCATGCTGTTAATTCATGTTAGCAAAATGCTGGATTGCTAGTTCATGTCCCCCACCAGACTGTGGTTGCACAAGAGTCAAAATCAACTCTATTTTAGTTTCAATTGCACCCATAACCTCTTACAGAAACAATGGCCATGGAAAGGGTTCTGGGGTGGAGGCTCAGTAGATAAAGTACTTCCTATGAAAGTGTGACAAGCTGAGTTCACACTTGTATTGCCAAGTGGACATGGCCATCCACCTATACTGCCAGCACTTGGAAGGTAGAGAGAGGAGGACCCAGGAATAAGCTGATGAGCTAGACTAGCCAAATCAGCCAGCTCTGGGTTAGACCCTGTGATGGTTAGGTTTTGTTGTCAGCTTGATTTATTTAATTATCTTGGGTGGGTCTCTGAGGATGTTTATAGAAAGGTAGGCTCTCAGTAGGGGGCAGGATATAAGGAAGCTCAGGAGAGCTAGATGTAAAATAAACATCCTTTCCCGTGTGGGCTATGCAGGAAGGAAATTCCAGAGACTCGGGAAACCATTAAGTCTGGGGAAGGGTTGTAAGACCCCACCCTAAGGCTATATATAGGAGAAGAAATTCTCTTTGATAGGTTTCTCTCTCTGATTGGACCTGTGAGGGGGGAGCAGCCTCTTTGGCATTCTGGAACTTCCCCTGTATCTATAGCTACAAATAAATCCTTTCCTCCCATAAACAGTGCCTGGTTTGAAGATTCATCCCAGCCTCGTGTGACTGACTACCACAGACCCTGTCTGGGGAAACAAGGTACATGTGATTGAGGAAGACCCCTGGCATTAATCTCCAGCCTCTGTATATGCACCTGCACACATTCACCCACACACACGTGCTCCATACAGGCAAGCATGCATGCACTTAGGTGCCCACCGAAGAGTTTCTTGACTTTCTTCTCCTCACAGCTCCATCAGCCTCTTCATAGAATCTTCTCCACGTGAGCTCAAAGCTGCCTGTTTTCCCACTCTGAAAACCTCCATAGTGATGAGGTTTAGTTTCCACCAGCCTCATTAGCTCTAGCCTGAAGGGGTGAAGGGGTCCGTGCCATTTCACAGTTCAGCTAGGAAAACCAGATGTTCTACTCTTGGTGCTGTGGAGCTCAGCGGGCAAACTGCCTGCCACCCTACTGTTAGGGAGCTCTTTCTCGAATCTTTCACACTGGGTGAGGCACTTGGGGGAAACATTTAAAGGCAGATCAACTAGAGAAGCGCTAGGTTAAGGAGACTTAAAGAGCACCTTTACCAGGAAATGGTTTTGAATTCCTGTTGCTGGGTGATATGAATATGCAAGATACAAAATTGGGCTAGACAATTCAATTTTTCTCCAAAGCTATTGAATTTTGTCCTTTCGATCTCTTTTTAAGGGAAGGCTCCTGTTTAGTGACTCTCCTATGGAATAGTGATTTTTCTGGTTTATGTGTGGTATAGAACATGTTTGTTTGCTGTTTTGTCACTTACTAATTGCCGTGGGCCAATGCTTAGCTTTATTCGAGTTTTTCTTCTCTTCCTTTTTAAAAATTAAAACATTATTTAAAAGCTTACATAATTCATTCTCATCACCTTCCTCTGTTCCCTTTTCCTGTTCCTCTGTTCCCTTTTCCACAATCCCCTCCATTGAAAACCCTTTTCTTTCTATTTTCTTTTATTTCTATTTTCTTTCTCTTCTATTTTTCTGTCTTTTATTTTTGGTCTCCTCTGTCATCCATGACAACCTGCTGTAGGATTCAATATTTTGCAGGTCTTGCAGCATGTAATGACAAACACTGTGAAGTCATAAATTCAATGGCCACTTTGTGTCTGGAAGACAACATTCCACAGCACTCCTCCCCATCCTTTGGCTCCTATTTTCTTTCCACTACTTCTCCTGCAATGGTCCCTAATCCTTGAAGGGTGTGATAAAGATGTCTAATTTAGTGCTGAACACACACTGTCACGTCTTGGCATTTTGATGAGTTCTAAATGATCCCAGTAGTTTCCACCTAGCTTTCTTTCCACAGGGAATGATTGGTCCAGAGCTCAGGTATCATAAACATACTTCTATTGGACATGCCAATGGAATATTATTGCATCCTCTCCACCATGTTTATGCTGCTTTGATGGGCAGGGGACCTACTTTGTTACAATCACACCTTTTCTCTCAACTTAAAAGAGGCCGTAGGGTTTTGACCTCACAGAAGTCTCCCTATCCCCAGCTTATTATACTTTGCTCCTAAGCCCATCTCTCCCATCCCCAGTATATATCTTCCTGTTGCAGACATCCGCTGGTGACTCTGAATGCAGAGCCCTGAATGTCTGTCCTCCAACTGCATGAATGAAGCTCATTATACCCCAAGTTCCTTCAGACCCACACCCATTCCCAGAACACTGCATTTCCTTACTCTTTGATGCCTTTCTTGTTCAATTTCTACTTAGATGACGCCTCAAGACAGACATATCTCTTCTGTAATCATTCCTCTCTCTCTCACAAATACATGCCAATATTACAGATCCCCTCTCCTTGTCTACTCTCTTGGCTGCTTAATTAATGGCTTCCTAATTGTTTTGCCTCAAATTTTTCACAAGCATATAAACATTTACTCTGTGACACACATCATTCTCTAGGCATTTTATAAATATTACTCATTTAATCCTTATAACATAAGCAGCTATTATTACCCTCATTTTATAAACCAGGAATCTACGCAAATGAACTCCTCTGTCTGGCATGATGTAGTAAGTGCCACATCTGGGTGCTGATCCCCGTGAGTCTGGCTAAGTCTGTACCCATCATCGCCACGTTCTTTTACATGTGACCACGTTGATGCCTCTGCTTCCCTTCCAAGCCCCATGAATTCCCTTTCCAACAGCAATAGGAGTTTTGATGTTTATTGGAAACAGCAGCACTTAGAATAGATGATATTTACCCACCTTTCTTCCAGGCCCACATTCATGCTGAATTCTGTGTCTGAATTCTGGCCGGTACAATGCAAAGACAAGTGTTATGTACAATTTTCAAGTGTGTCCTTGGACAGTAGGTCTCGCTGGCCTCCTCCTCTTGCTTGCTCATAGGATATGCACATATAGCCAAATCATTTGGGTATAGATGCGTAGGGGTTGCCTTAGTCTGTCTTCTATTGATATAATTAAATAGTACAGGCTGAGTATTTTATAAAGAAAAGAAGTCTGTTTACTACACTATTCTGGAAGCCCAAGGGCATGGTCCGAGAGCATCTTCTCGGTGTCTGCTGAGAGCTTTTCTGCTAATTTACGACACAGTAGGGCCATCACATGGCAAGACTGAGCAAATACGTCAAAGCCACTCCTGTGATAACCCAGTACCTTATGAAAGTGTCAATTTATAAGGACAGAGTTCTCATAGCACAAGCACCTTTCTTTTTTTTTATTTTTGTCATTTTGTGTATATGATGTATTTTGATCTAATATATTATTTTATTGTACATAATGTATTTTGTGTGTCTGTTTATTTCACGTATATAATGTATTTTGATCTTATTTTTCTCAGCCTTTCATCTCCTCCTCCCATGAATCCCCTTCTCCTTCCTCATCTTACCTTTCTGCCTTTTTTTACCAACTGGATTAAATATGGGTTGCTTTCATGACCTCAGGTGGAAGGTTATTTACTGTGGAATGAACAACTTACCCCTGGCTACTCCTGATGAATATGACTTCTTCTATTCCAGTAGCCAGCTAGACTGATAATCTAACTACTCTGAGAGGTGTGGGGTCTCATGTACCCTCCCCACTGATGTGATGTATTGACAGTCTTGTGCAGGAAGCCACAGCTGCTATGAATTTGTGGGTATATCAGCCATGAAATACCCAGAAACCAGCTTCCCACCTCTTAATACACAGCAGTGAAGATTACATTTCAATGTTGATTTTGGTGGTGGTCAACTACCAAATCATAGCAAGGTAGAGGCCCAGGAAAACAGACAAACATACTAGGGCCTCTGAGTTTGTAAAGCTACATACTAAACCTGAAATGCTTACACTTCACATGGGCTGAGATAGAAACTGTGTTGTTTTGTCACAACCACTGATTTTGAAGGACCTTTGAATTACGTCACCATATTGATACCTTACCTCGGTGCTTTACAACCTGTGGGATACTACATATTATTGTTATGTTTCTTTGAGATTGATGAGGATATTAAAAGAATAAAATAAGAATAAAGGTATCTTTCCTTGGGGCTGGAGAGATGGCTCAGCAGTTAAGACACTTGCTTACAAAGTCTGAGGACCAGGGTTTAATTCCCCAGTACCCATGTAAAGCTAAATGCGCAAAAGGACACATGTATCTGGAGTTCATTTGCAGTGGCTGGAGGCTCTGGTGCATCCATTCTCTCTGTCTGTCTCTCCTCTCTCTCTCTCTCTCCTTGCAAATAAAGAATAAAAATCTTAAGCATACACACATACACATATATCTTTCCTTGGAGGTATGTTCCATCTACCTTGCAACTGTCTGTATAAAAATGGATGCCAGTTATGTCCCAGGATTTTAGAATTAAACATATACCTTCCTACATATATATTTTACTGTGTTTATAGCCTGGGTCCATTAACATTATATCCAGAAATATAGAAATGAGCAATTATGAACTTTACTCACTATGTAAGAAAACATTGGAAACAAAGTCTAAATCACATATAAACTAGAATCACACACTAAAAAGTTAATGGCATATTTAAGAGCAGAGAAAGAGAACGTGGGAATGGAAGGGAAATGAAAGAAAGTTCGTTTAGAATGATAGGAGGAAGTATAAATTTTCCATTTTATTTTTCTTATGAATTTCCAAGACTCATTTATATAACAAATATTTATTGAACAACTATGGAGCGGAAAGCTGGAAACAGGACAGTTATGGTATAAAAAGCTCTCCATCTTCCATAGACCTAGAAAGTAGTTTTATTGGCAATAAATGCAAAAGAGAATAAAACACAAATGATACAAGTGTTTAATAGGGATTAACTCACAGACAAGCTCGACCTTTAACGAGGCTAAAACTCAGCATCATAATCCCTCTCTGAGGGATGGGATGGCCATTCTCCTGCCCTCTGGGCAGAGGGAAGCGGGTCTGCTGAAAGCTCATTGGCACCAGAAGCCAAGATAAGGAAGGTGATGAGGTCACAGTGCACTGAGGCCATCACCACAGGATGGTGGAGACTAAAAGCCCCAACTCCTAGGGAGCTCCTGACTCACACTGCTTCCTGTCCCAGAGCCAGTGGAGGGGTTGGTCTTGGAAGTACATCTGTAGAGATGGTTGGTGTCCAATTAGCAAAACACCCAATAACATCTTTCTGAAAGTGCAAAATTGATGTTGTTCCCTTCCAACCAGTGACATCACTCTAGTGGCTTGCCATTTCTCTGGGCAGAAGGCGGAAACCCTTGAGAGTTTCTTGAAGTCTTACATAACCTGGAAAATGCTTCTTTCATGAGCTTGGGTTGAGGGTGAGGGGAGTCGACTGCACATCCCATGACCCTCTTTGCTTGCCCTCCCCCCAACATCTATTTTCCTCTGTTTGCAACTGTCTTCCATTTCTAACTCTGCCTTGCTGCTTCTATGACAGCACTCAGCCTGGAGGTGAAAGCCCAAAGAGCTTTGCCTTAGCCATTTCCTCCTTCATGTCCTGGGTCCCTTGTTATTTATACCTCCTCCACAGCCCTTTATCTCAATTTTGTTATACATTGGATGGGTACCTGCCTGTCCTGTGAAAGCAGGGATGATGTCTTTTATAGTCCCTTTCATTATTTCCTTCACTGACTCTTTTAGAGTTGTGTGGGGCATTGAGTAGATGGTCCTTAGTAATGGGCTGTTGGATAAACGCATGAATAAAAGACAGAATGGGAGGCCAACATTTATAAAAGCCTAGAAGGAAGGACTGCCTCAAGTCTCACTGGGAAAGGAAAACTGGAAGGATTTCATGATGACCTTCCAGTATACTAAACACGGGAACAAGAGGTCTTTCCTGCAGCCACAAAGGCTACCGTCGAGGTTCCTGAGCTCATTCCGAGTGATGACAAGGGACATTGACACTAGACATGTCTTGAAGACCTTCCAGTGAGTGGAGTGGGTAGGTCATTGTTTAGAAAATTAATGAGAGAAGGGTAATACTAGCGAAGGGGGATTACTTTGGTTTAAAGACCAGTTTTGTTAGTGACATTGAAGTCACAGCCGTGTGGGTAAAGAGGAGAGTACTCGCTCATACATAACAATCACTGTGTTATCAAAATGCCATTTTCTGACAGTCTGTTATGTGATAGCTGCTTTGAAATGTCCTGTTTTGGTGTGTGTATGAGTGTGGTGTACCTGTATAGATATGATTGTGTAGAGATCATAGGACAACCTCAGGGTGTCGATCCTTACCTTCCATCGTGTTTGAAACGGGGTCTTTCTTTCTTATTTCACCACTGGGAGCATCAGACTAGTGGTCAGTGACCTTCTTATTTCCCACTGCCATAAGCACATGGGGTCACAACTGTGTGAACTACTTGCATCCAACTTCACAGGTTCTGGTTATCTGAATGACAGTCATTAGACTCCCTCGGGAAGAGCTATGAACCACTGAGCCATCTCTCCAGCCCTAAAACTGCAATTTTAATCTCTAAAACGTCATTAGAATTTTATCATCTGTCAAATAAGAAAACAGAGGATCAGAAGGATTGAGTGATTTACACAGCTGCTAAATGACAGAGCAGAACCTCACTGGTCTGTGGTTAGAGTCACACTTCTTAACAGAAACACCAGGCTGGGGGTCTGCCCACGAAGGCAGATGAACTTGTTCGTAGTGTCCTTAGGTAGAAAATCCTACCTGGATGTTGCAACCTACTTCCCACCAGGTACCAAAGGCCTGGGGTGTATTCCCAACACACTATGCTTCCTTCCTCCTCAATTCCCTTTGAAGTCAGGGAAGATAGCACCTGAAGGCTGCAGAAAATCACAACAGGGGCTATGAGACCACTGGATTTCATGGCGTCCACTTTTTTATTATAAGAATTCAGAATTAATCTTATCTCCCTAGTTAATAAGGGAACATTAAATAATTTTCTAATGAAATGATAGACATTAAGCATTCTATATGTAAATAGGTCAAAGGTAGATGCTTTAATTATTTAAGTAACAGCCAAAGAGGCTAACATCAAAAGAGACTCAAATTGCAACACAAAGAGAGAGAAAAATCTTTAGAATCAGCAAGTTTTCTAAGCACACAAGATGGCCTCAAACTCATGCACAAGCTACGCTCAAGGCTTTCTGGTTTTTTAAATGTGATTTTCTTGATATCAGGATCGTTTATAACACCTCTACCCATCCACAGCACCCCCTCCCATCAAAACAGACCTCCTGCCATATTTACAAGCTACTTATGACTATGGGGTTTCAGTGGGAAAAAAAATCAATTAATTGGAAGTCTACCAATTAGGAGGAAGGACAAACACTGATGACCCCCCCTTTGCTCTACACATGGTTGGCTGTCATAACAGTTAGCTCCTTGAGTGTCTGGGGTTCAGCAGCAGAACCCACAGTCTTTCTCCCTCTGAGTGCTGATTCCTAGCATTCTGCATGATCTTGTCAGCAGAAAGGCTCCAGCTCTGCATCTTCCCTCTTGTAACCTATGATCATGTCCTTGGCCAAGGGAAGTCTTTCCTGAAGTCTTTTCTGTAACTCCAATCTAATCTTTTTACTCTCCTCTCTCACTGTGAACCGCACACACCACAGTGGCCCAAGGAATGAGGACACTCATCATTCTCCAGGATCCGTTGGCTCCACACAATTATGACATAGCCAATAAAAGAAGCATGGATATACAGGTTTACAAGAACAATACAAAAAGGGGGAAGAACCAAAAGAAAAACCAGTAGCTCTGGTACAGTTCAGAACTCCCTAACCTATGGACAGATCCAGTATGCACACCAAGGAAGGACCCTAGTGGGTAGGGGACAAAGAGGAGGGAAACGGGGACACCTTCACAAGATTTGCTCATACAATGTATATACTTATTCAAATATTTAAAAAAGAATACAGGGAAATTGAGGGTAGCTTCCCAACAGACATCACATTTCCAAGAGAAAAAAATAAAATGGCGTTTATAGTAAAGAAATAACATCATTTTAGACACTGAAGGTGCTGTATGTGTGAAGGCTTATGGGAATGACTGAGAGGCTCATGTGAGAAAATGGGAATGGACCCTCTTATCTCCTTAGAGGTGGCTTGATAAGTCACTAGTAAGATGTATCATGCCTTCTGCTCCACTGTGGCCCTTGGTTTTATCTGGCAGGATTGTGTTGACTGAGACCTACTCACTGGTCATCACCAGGCAATCATAAAACAATTTTATGAGTGAACACTGAGATTGATTAGCAATGTCTGTAATGGGTGTGGGATTAAAAGAATGGAGATCCTTTTTCCCTGTTACAGACGTTGCCTTTGGGAACTATTTACACCATTAAAATTTTTTGGATCAATGAGGAATAAGATCACACACATATTTTGAGAGAGAGGTCAGCCCTGACAGCAGTGTGCATATGAAAATACCTTTATATCCACTTGGTTACAGTTCATGATGCAGTGTGGTAGTTTGAATTTTGCCCAATAGACTCAGGCATTTTATTTATTAAAACTTGGATTTTTGGCTGCCTGGATGGAGGAGGAGTCACGGGGGGGGGGGTGAATCTGATTTCTAGCCCAATGGTGTGCATCTGCAGACAGCAGCAGGAGCTCTAGGTGATCGCTGCCCATTCCCTGCTGCTGTGCTTGCTAGTGTGTGGTCCTGGGTGGTGGTCTCTCTCTCTCTCTCTCTCTCTCTCTCTCTCTCTCTCTCTCTCTCTCTCTCTCTCTCTCTGTTTTCTTGGATCTGTGAAAGGGAGTCAGCTTCTTTCACCATTATGAAACAGATTCCCCTGGATAAGTAAGCCTGAAATAAATCCTGTTCCTCCCATAAACTGTGCCTGCTTTGAAAGTTCATCCCAGCAATGTGTAACTGACTATAACACGCAGAATTGTGCTGTGAGCAACCCTGTGCATCAGAGCCAGGTGTGATCTGTTAGGATCTAGTGGGATAAAAGGAAGAGTAATCAAATTCCCAAAATTTGTACACACACACTCACACACACACACACAATTCAGTTGTGGTTTAGGCACAGAATAATGGCAATAAGCCTACCAATTTTTTTGGAGGTATGGTTTTGCTCTAGCCCAGGCTGACCTAAAATTCACTATGTAGTCTCAGAGTGACCTTGAAACCATGGCAATCCTCCTATCCATGCCTCCCAAGTGATAGGGTCAAAGGTGTGTGCCATCACACCCATCAAGGCTAACATTCTTAAAAGGCAATAGAAACATACATGTCTGAGGGCTTCCTCCATTCCCAAGAGCTGTTCAAACATGGACAGACACGTGGGAAGTGAGGCTAGTGGAGGCACCCAGAGATGTAGCTTGCAAGGGGTTTGCTCACTGCTGTATCAAGAGGCTCACTCCTGGAAACTCTACAGATGTTCTCTGGTCACAGGCCAGGCTTTAAGTGCATGGCAGAAATTTTTCAGGAAAAAGAAAGAGCCTCACCATCACACTGCTCCCTGAATTAGTAGATGTCAGTGCCTTTTCCCTTTTCCTACCTTGTTAGCGTACTGTGGAGCTGAATTCTCTTAAGCCTGAGCTGCTGCACGTGGGGTCATTTCTATTCGTCTATCTTTCTCCAAGACAAGGAGAAGAAATACAAATCCAGCTGATGAACTACCTTTACAAAGTGATGGGCATGATATTGAAAGTTCTCTGTGCAGAACGACTTATATGTTGATTGAGTTGACCAGTCCCAGCCCTAGGCCTGTGTCACTTTTGACAAGATGAACAAGTCTAGAGTCCAGCAGAGACCCACTCCTCCAGAGGCTGGGAGGAATGAAAGCAATCTCTAGCGAGCTTGGAGGCCAGAGTCTAGTCAAACCAAAAATTAGAGCAAGAAAGGAGAAAGGAGACTGGCACTCAAACACTCCTACAGGATGGCAGGAGAAGTCCAATCAAGACCAGGGCTACCAGAGCTCCCAGAGCTGACTTCAGCAAAGCCTCAGCTGCCTTAATGTTGGGCTAAAGCAGGCTTCTGTGGGACAATTGGCTCTACTGGAGGTCTGGGTAATCTATAGGAGTAGGAATGAACTTATTTTGGTTTATAGTTTCCAGGAGAATTTTCGTTATGACAAAGAAAGTATGGCAAGAACAGAAGCAGGGTGTCACACCTTGTCACATCAGCTAGGAGGAAGCAGCAAGAGGGAACTAGCTAACACTGGTAAGGGTGAAGGCTAAATTATAAAACCTCCATGTCCTCCCCCAGTGACACATCTCTTCTAGCAAGGCTCCCCCTCCCAAAGGTTCCACAGGCTGGGAATTAAACAGGAGACCTAACCACAAACACATTAGGCTCTGGAGGCATTTTACATTCAAATCACGAGAAGATGCTAAAAAGGCTAGGATTGGAATCAAGAAATGAGTGTTTTATTTTTTCACAATTCAATACATGTATACAATGTATATCCATCATATTCATTCCCATTAACATCTCTTATCACCTTCCCACTCCCAAGAATCACTTCTTCCCAACCAGTTCTCATTGTGACCAGTGAGTTTAGTGAGGGCTGCTTACATGAGCATGGCTGGGGGTCATTTACTAGAGCCTAGACAATTGATTAGTAGCTATACCTCTGAAGAAAATGTCTCCCCCTTTCTCCAAGCAGCCACTAACTGCAAATAACTCCTCAGGGAGGGGTAGAACCTCATGTGTCCCTCCCCCATCCATGATGAAAAGTTAACAAGCTCAATCTTCTACAGGTCTTGGGCAGGCAACCACAGCGCCCATGAGTCCATGTGTGCAAAGGCCATGTCATGTCCAGAAGACAGCAAGGAAATCGAGGCTGTGTTCTACATTCCAATGCATGGTACAACTGATACAAATCCCTTCTGCTCTCCAGAAACACCTGGTATATATTGCCAAGGTCTCTTCAGAGTCCTTCCTAACTCCCTGACTCCTAACTCCTGGTGGCTCCTAACTCCCTGACTGCTCCCACTGGGTGAATTCTCATGCACAGTGGGCCAACCAGACACACACCCAGAGTCTCTGCCTCCTCCTCCAGTCGCAAAGGATCTTGGTGCTGTGAGCAACCCAGTGCATCAGAACCAGGTGTGACCTGTCAGGATCTAGTGGCTAAAAGAAGGAGTAATCGAATTTTTGTGCGCACACATATATATATACACACACACATATACACACACTATTCAATAGTGGTGTAGGCACAGAATAATGGCAATAAACCTACCATTATTTGATAGAGCCACCTGGCATTATAGATTTTCACCTTATTGTCTTCCCCATGTCTCCTAGAACCTTCCAGAAAGAAAGGGTGTTTTGTTTTGTTTTGCTGGTTTCCCTAAGACAAGGAGCCTGGAATGCACCCCACTGAATCTTCACCACCACTGGCATCCCTCAGGAGTCGGCGCAGGCTTGAAGCCATAACATGAGCAGACAGCTTACCACTAGGAAGGCTGCCAAGTTCAAGGGTCAAAGAAATGCAAAACAGAGAGCTCCACATGCTCACTGCACTGACACGCATGCCCAGCCTTCTAACACCAATCCTCTCTGGGCTCACAATCCCACACAGATGGTCCCTGGAGCTGCCCATGCAAATGCTTTGAATTTGCACTCAGACACTCAAACATTTGACAGTTTGGAGAAGGCTAACAAGACTAATTCTTCCCCACACCACATAATTCTCCCACACACATTTCCACACAAGCCTAAGGGTGATCTCATGGTGAAAGGTGAGTTCAAGTTTCCAAGCCTGATAGCATCCAAAGCCGAAGCAAGAAGCAGGTGTGCCTCTAAGAGACCCAGGGAATGCCAGCCTAGTGGGCAGTTCTCAAAGGGCATGCACTGGAATTCTTCAGAATCAGAGATCGGAATCCATTTGGGTCCAGACTGCTCCAATTTCAGACAACAAGAAAGTAAAAGGGACTTTATCCGGGAAGAGGAAGGGATCGAGAGGGTGGATATGACCCAAGGACATTTCATGTATGTGTGAAGGTGTCCCAGTGAAATCCAGTACACTGTACAATGAGTATATGTAATAATAATTAGAAAGCAACCCAGCCTCAATTTCATGCATCTTTAGAGCTGCGGGTTTCTGTGGGGCTTTGCTGAGGAGAAGGGTCAATGATGTGAAAGTTTCATTGACTATCTGGGGGGTGGGAGAGAAGTAAAGAGGACAATCTTCGGTGTCAGTCCTCACTTTCCACCTTATTTGAGAGACAAGGCCTCTTGCTTTGCTCACCCGTCATACTTCAGGCTAGCTGGCCTCTGAACTTCTCAGCTTCTCCTGCTCCTGCCTCCCATCTCACCATAGGTGGGCTGGGACTGCAGATTTGCTACATATCTGGCTTCTCATGAGTCCTGGGGATCCTGACTCAGGTACTCAAACTTGTGCAGCATGTACTTTACCCCTGAGTCATCTCCCAAGCCCACGAGAAAGGTTCATCATGAGCACTATGGGAAGGAAGGAAAGGGGAAGGAAGGGAAAGAACTTTCCTCATCCACTAGAAATGAAAGCCACCTGGGGTTGGCAGGATTTGGGCACACCTGAGAGGGATTATCAAGATTAGCCTCTGGGTGGATCTAGGAGGGATTATTTTGGTCAGACTCATTGATGTGGGCAGACCCACCTTAAGTGTGGGCAGCACTATTCCATGGACTGGGGTCCTGGACTATATAGAAAAGAGAGAGCTGGCTGATCCTTACAGGTCACCCCTGGTTCTGATGCACATCCCTCCGCGATAGACCCAGAGGTAATCTTGTTGGTGCAATCTCGGGTTGGAAGCTTGAAATTGGCCAAGGTGGTGATATTGACTTGATGGGAATCTGAGCTGGAAACGGGGTTTCCATCCCAAGGTAGAACCAGTTGGAAAGCATTATTAGCTCACCGTTGCCGATGTTCTTCTGTGTCTCTTGTTTTCTTGTCACGTGCTTCCCACTGCTTGGTCATGAACTCAGACCACATCATTTAACACATAGTTGGAGGAAAGCATGAACTAGGAGAGAAGACTGAAGGAGAGGAAGAAGAGGGAAGAGAGATGGAAGGAGAGAGGAGAGTCAGCTCCTTTCTTCCTTTAACTGTAATAAGACTGGCTTATTCTCTGGAAGTACCAACCATAGCTCTGTTGTGGAACACAGAATTCCCCAGCTGTCACCAGCAGGAAGAATAGGCTTTCTCACTCCTGTTTCCTCAGAAAGAAAAAACTTTTTAAAAAATATTTTATTTATTCATTTTCAAACAGAGAGATTCAGAGAGAGAGAGAGAGAGAAAGAGAGAGAGAGAAAGAGAGAGAGAGAGCACACCAGGGCCACCACCTTGTGGGTCTGGCTTATGTGGGTCCTGGGGAATTAAACCAGGGGCCTTAGACACTGAAGGCAAGTGCCTTAACCACTGAGCAATCTCTCCAGCCCAGAAAGAAAAGACTTTAACAAAACCCCAACCTTCCAGACTCCCTGCCAGACTGAGTCAAGAAGGCAGAATGAAGGCTGTTATTAAAATGTCCACCCTGAATTTAGCTTAGGACACTTCTCCAGGATTAACAGCTTTGAGTCTGTTTCCTCAGTGGGATCGTGGGAACCATGAGAACTCTGCCTCTCCTTACCTTCCACCACGCACTGAGGACCCCATGTAGAGAAAAGGTTCCATGGACAAAAGTCTTGGAAAGTACACGCGTTTGGTTCCTACCCTCTTTTAAGATGCATTGGAACCTCTCCAAGAATCATTTTGCTGTCATGGCCCATTAGGTGTATTTTGGAAGTGATTTATCCAAATATTATGCTTCTTAAGTTAATATTCCATAATACATGATTAATATAAACTTCTCTTCCCCATAAATATGTAGAGCCAGGTCAGAAATGCCAGAGGCCAAGGAGCCTGGAAGCTAAAGCAAAATAAAACAGAAAACAGTAGCCAGTTCAACAGGCTCAGCCGGTTCTTCTCAGAGACACCAGATACCAGATACAACCACTGAGCTGTTATTTCCATTGTCTTACTCAAGCTCCTTCGGGTTGCGTGTGCCTCTGTGTGTGTGTGTGTGTGTGTTGTGTGTGTGTGTGTGTGTGTGTGTGTGTGTGTGGTGTGTGCTGTTTAGCGGACAGAAGGAAATGGAAACCACTAATTATTGAGTAGCCACTGGATTCGCTCCTGCTTCAACAAATATTGACTGAACCAAGTGTCAGGCACTGACCCAGCCCCTGAGGGTCCAAATGAATCAGGCAAACTTTTAAAGTACATGGTTCTCTGGACAAATGGGGCAGAGAGAAGGAATAAGAAACGATATGATCACCCAATTGTAATAAGTGCTGTTCAGGAAGGAAGCAAAGTATCCTAATACCTTGCAAAGGGAGAGTGATAAAAGTAGTTATAGACACAATGGGAAAGATTTCACCAAGGTGGAATTTGAAACCAAACTACTAACTAGGCTATGAGAGAAAACACCAGCGCAAGGGGCCAACAGAGAAGCATTTTCTCTCTGCAAAGAAACAGCCAGGGCCAGAGCTGAGGAACTCAGTGCATCCAAGATCAGAAGGAAGTCTGTGTGGCTGGAGGAGTTGAGCAAGAATTAGCACAGGCGAGTTGGAGAGATGGCTCAGTGGTTAAGGCACTTGCCTCCAGTGCCTAAGGCCCTGGATTCAATTCCCCAGGACCCACATAAGCCAGACCCACAAGGTGGTGGCCCTGGTTCTCTCTCTCTCTCTCTCTCTCTCTCTCTCTCTCTCTCTCTCTCTCTCTCTCTCTGTCTCTCTCTGTCTCTCTCTTTCTGTGTGTGTATCTGCTTGAAAATGAATAAATAAAATATAAAAAAAGAAAAGATTAAAAAAAGAATTAGCATAGGAGATTAAGTTATAAACAGACAGGTAACAGAAACGCAGGGCAAGTTCAAGACCTTAGTTTATGAATGTGAGAAGGATACAAGGCTGCTGAGAGGCCTGGTCTGAGACTCAGAGACAAAAGGAGGATTTAGCTCATGTTCTCTGAATCCACTACTAAGTTTTCCAATGTCAGTACAAAGGGAACACTTGGTGTCTCCATGCTTTTCTCGTATTCTGTCTGTAACATCTTGGGCCAATTGCATCACCTCTCCCAAGAACCTCAGTGTGTTCATGTGTAAAGTAGCTTAGCAGAATCTTCCAGGGTATCCAGTAAGTGTTGAACTCCTTGCTTTCTTGGAAAGGAAAATGACTCAGATCTGCTGGAAATAGACCAAGTCGCTCCAGGCAGGTCTCTGGGCCAGGCCGAAGCCAAACTTGGGTGGAGTCCTCAAAGGGCCCAGGGTGGAGACCCAGAGGAGCCCTGAGTACCTGATTATGCAGTGGAGAGTCCCACGTCCCAGGCTGCAAGCCTGCAGCTCAGGAATGCGGCTTAGGTGGGGGCTTAGGTGGGGCCGCTGGGGATATGGAAACAGCAAAGAGAAAACCAGGAGACATTGAAAGATAAATGTTTAAATAATTGTAAGATGGGGAAGCTGAATTGGAAAGTAAGGCAGAAATCATACTAGCAAAGATGGATAGAATTTATTTCATAAAATAGTCATGATAATTCCCCCCCCCATCGATGGCACTGTAGCCAAGCTACCTCCCAATACCCTGCCTCAAAATCACCAAAACAACAATTTTGAAATAAAAGTGATAAACCCATACTGTATAGGTTACTGAAAGACTAGAAATTCCTTATCTGAATGTGGACAATTTGTTAGCATACAACTTTGACCTAGCAATATAGAAATATGAAATTTTTAGAAATTTAACATTGGTAAAAAAAGACTGCATATGAATCCTGTGTTATGGTTACAATGAGCTACTTTTCTAAAGGGAATTTTTCTGCCATATATTAAGTGAAAAAAAGTGCTTAGAACAAAAAAAGGAATACGCAATTCTGGCAGGTTTTTGCCTTCCCCAATATCTACTTTATGGTAAATAATGTTTATGCCATTAATGGTCCTCTCAGTACCTGCTTCCACTGCCTGGGCCAACAGAATGAGGTGAAATAGGGTGGTGCCACTTCAACCCTAGGGCATAAAGACCCTCACACATTCTGCCTGGCCTCTTGCCTTCCTATCAACTCCATGAAAGGGCACTTTCATTCCCAGGAAAAGGAGATCCACATGGGACATAGAAGAGCTACTCAACCAAGTCCAGTCAAGACCAGCTTATGCCCAGCTGCCCCATTAGGCTGCATTAAACCCGAGAGAGAGAGAGAGAGAGAGAGAGAGAGAGAGAGAGAGAGAGAGAGAGAGAGAGAGAGAGAGAGACTTCATTTATGGAAATAACTGCTTGATGAATTCCTGAAAGTTTTACTTCCTATGTAGCATTCAGGCTGAATTATAACATGATTGCATTATAACATGATTTTTTAAGTTTATTTTCTTATAGTTTAAAAAATATTTAAAATATGCATATATTGCTCTTACAAAAAGAAAAGACTGCATTAACGAAAACAGGGAAGCAGAAAAACAAATATAACTCACTAACTTAAGGGGTCTATTTGTATGTATGTAAATAAGAGGAGTGAGACTGAGTAAGGCTGAGGTTCTAGATAAGAAGAGAGGTGTTGAGAAGTGGGAAGGACAAAAGGAAGCATGTAGTTAGTATGAAAGCAGAGAGGAGGCTGAGTTGAGGGGGCGGGGAGGGCACAAGACGGAAGGGGAAAAGAGGGGGAAGAAACAAAGAAATGTATATGAAAATACTATAATGAAACTTAATTCTTTGTAATCTAATAAAAAATTTAAAAAGAAGAAAAAAGAATTCATCAAAAAATGAGTTTCAACACACAAAGAAATATATTGCTTGAAATTAATGTCTCCTTAAGACCCAGATCCTTTAACAAGTCATTCTCTCTTGGAGGGTCTGCATGCATCTTTGCTGCTTGCAGAGCAACGAATTTAGGTGTGATTGTGTCCTTGTTAGAATAGTGAAACGGAGACCTACATAAATTGGATAACCTACCTCAGGTTCCTCAGCCCAAGTCTGTCTGCCATGACTTCCCCACCCCTGGTTGATACAAGGATGCCTCGGATCCTAGTCCAGCCAGAATGCTGTTCTCTGTCTCGGGATCTTTGTCCTCCATGTTGAATGATCAGGGTCCTGGGTGCGAAGTACTGCATTGTGTCTGTGAAGTTACCCTCCTTGCACACCGCCGCCCATAAGGTACAGGCAGCAGATTAAGAAAGGCTGCGTGTTCTTTGCTATCTACCTCATTCACAAATGGCATCCAAGTCCCCACTCTGTGAGTCTGGGCTGGCCTTAGGGATTTGCCCACCCAACAGGATGTCGCACAAGTCATGACCCAGGCATCTGCATGGCTTAGGAACATCACAAAAGATCCAGGGTGAACTTCTCCCTGAATTTCTTAAAACTTATCAACCTGCTCTGAGGAAGTCTAATAGGGAAGACGACTTCTAGAAACGTGAGTCCCAGACAACAGCCCCTGAGGAATTCCCACCGTCCACATATCAGACCTGTGAGTGAGCCATCTTGGAAGTGAATTTGCTGGCCCAAGTGTAGGCACCTCAGGTGAGAGCAGGGGCCACAGAAGAGATGACCCACCATGCCTCAATTCAACTTTTCTTATGATGTGGAAACAAAGAAACAAAGCCACCAGTGTGGTGCTGTTTGCTATGAAGTAATAAGTGGCTAAAATAGTCTCTGTCTACCTATCATCTATCTATCTATCTATCTATCTATATCTATCATCTATCTAACTATCATCTATCTATATATCATCTGTCTATCATCTATCTATCTACCTGTCTACCTATCTACCTATCTACTATCTATCTATTTATCTATCTATCTATCTATCTATCTCCAATACACACCAAAGAATAAAGCAAGCTAGAGCCTCATGCATGCTAGTATTATATATCTCCAGCCACTGGTTTCTTACATTTATATTAAGACAGGGTCTCACTAAGTAGGTTCTCACTTAAACTCTTTCTGTAGCCAAGACAGGCTTTAAACTTTTTGTTTGTTTTCCCAAGGTCTCACTCTAGCCCAGGCTGACCTGGAATGCACTCTGTAGTCACTGGCTGGCCTTGAACTCACAGTGATCCTCCTACCTCTGCCTACTGAGTGCTGGGATTAAAGGTGTGCACCCAGTTGGCTTTAAACTTCTACCTCTCGTGCCCCAGGCTCCTGAATAGCTGAGATTACAGACTTGAACCACCAAACACAGAGATGGATATCTTTTTTGTGAAGTGATGAAGGAAGAGAAGGAAAATGGGGGTAAAGAAAGAGAAGGAAAAAAAAGGAGTATTTGTCACTTCATTTCATGGAGAAAATTACACAAATAAGTAAAATGTTCTTAGTGATCAGATCCACCCTGACCCAGGGATTTCTGTGTCACCCTAAGCAGAGAGGAGCATATGGGTGACTCTGTGTCCTTATCCTTTGGGCTGCTGCTTCCCTTTTCATCAGCAAGACAAGAAAAGGAAAGAGGTCAGTCATTGAGAAAGCCTACACTTGTTCAGGCAACTGTAATGTAATGTCCACCACAAAGGAGGAGGACTTTTATTTATGCAAGAGCAGAGGAGGACTTTTATTTATACACTTTCTTGTGTATTTATTTATCCTGTCAAACGTGTTTTCAAGTTTGTCATTTTAACTCTAAGGGATTTTTCATCCATTTTGGAATTTCAATCACCACGTCCCTGAATGGTGAAGATGACATAAGGTCAGCCCAGCTCCTTGTAGCTGCATAAATCCCATGGCCTTGGCCTCCAGGTAAGGCAGATCCCTCATGACCTGCTGCCAAAAGCATCCTCGGAAGGAAGCCGAACTGTGACCGTGAAATAGCACTTTTGTGAGAGATATTTACCTGACTGATGCTTTGCTTCCTGCCCTTGAATCATGATTAACACCTGTAAAAACCAACTTTCTTTTCAGGGTCTCTAGCTTCTAATATGGCAAGTGAAACCGAAAAGTCCATTGGCCCTGACTCTGGGCTGAGAAGGAAATAAATGATGCAAAAGAGCCTGTATGTCAGTCATTTGCCTGACTGCTCTCAAATCCAGTCCCCACCCTTGTGTCCACTCAGCTCTACGTCGCAAAGGACTGCATGCTGCCAGTTACATTCCCCACATCCCTCAAAACTGCCTCTGGATTAGGTCTGGCTAACTCTCTAGAGAGAAGAGAGGACAGAATCTCTCTTCACCACTTTTCCTTCCTGATGTACACACACCCTGAGAGGTCCCACCTCCCAGGATCCCCGGCTCTGTCAGCCCTTCCTGGTTCCTTTGGCACAAGCTAGCTACACCTAAGTGATGTCAAGTCCCTGCTGTTCTGACGTTAACATTCATTCAGTTACCAACATCTCCTTAGCATCTTCAGTTCCAGAGTGAACCTTTCAAAGTCCTTCATTTTACTTTTTTTTTAATTTAATATTTATTGTCCATAATGAGTTACATTATTTAGTGGGCAAACCATGCGTTGTTATCCCGACTTCCCCAATTCCCCCTCTCCCCATCCCTGATCAGTTGTATATCCTCCTTCGTGGGCTGTCTGTGTTAGTCTTTGTGGCAAGGGATCCTGTATATCTTAGTATTCATCCTGGTCTTCCTGGCCCAAGTCATTTCTTTGCAAGCAGAGCTAGAGAAGAGAAAGAGAATGCCAGGGCCTCCAGCCGCTGCAAACCAACTCCAGATGCATGTGCCACTTTGTGCATCTGGCCTTACGTGGATCCTGGGGAATCAAACTCGGGTCATCAGTATTTGCAGGCAAGTACCTTAACCACTTAGCAGTCTCTCCATCCCTCAAATTCCTATATTTAAAAATTGCTGTGATATCTTACAGTGCAAAGATCTGTCATCTTACCCATCTTCAGTCATTTTCCCATCATTTTCCATGAGGTCAAAGAAGCCCAGCTCTCGGTTACTGAAGCCAGTACTTATTTAGCCTTCGAAAATGTCCCATTTTTAGTGTCTCTTTCTGTGGGTAAGCAACTGCAGGTCATTAATATAAGTCCCTGAAGGCTTGGGTCAGTGTTACATATGTATTGGTGGCACCCTGCCATCAGCTAGCATAGACAGGAAGTCCTGGGCCTAGATCTGCTCTTCTCTCTCCCATCCAATGGTCTATCTCCCTCTCTCCATCCATCCATTATCTAATCTCTCACTGTTTCCAATGAGCTTGTAGAGTCATTGTGGCTAAATGTCTGTTTCCTGTTGAAAACAAAATGAATGATAGAATACACTTCATCACTTGTTGTAATTAATTTCACATCACCAAAATCAAATACCTGATAGAGACAACTTAGGGAAGGAAGGATTTATCCAAGCTTACAGTCTCAAGGATATTAGTCCTTCATGGTGAAGAAGGCATGGCTCTGGCACTGGATGCTGTCCGCGCTGGCACGAGGGTGAGAGCTGGCTGCTTGTAATGTGAGAGCATAGAGACATCAGAAAGCTCAGGCAGGAGCCGAGGCCAGGACACCCCCCCAAAAGCCGTAGTGGGGGAGACTGTCCGGAGGCATGGCACCCATCAGTAACAACACACTTGGGCCAGGAAGACCGGGATGAGTACTAAGATATACAGGATCCCCTGCCACAAGGACTAATACAGACAGCCCACGGAGGAGGATATACAACTGATCAGGGATGGGGAGGGGGGAATTGGGGAAGTCGGGATAACAACGCATGGTTTGCCCACGAAATAATGTAACTCATTATGGACAATAAATATATTTAAAAAAAAAGTCTGCCTCAGTGACCCATCTTGGCCAGCTTTACCTCCCACCCCAAAGGTTCCACAACCTCCCATCAAGTAGGTACCAACTGTTCAGTCACATTTTACATTCATACCATAACACTGAATTTTGTTGGACTGCATGGACTTAGCAAAATATTTATTTTTCTGAATTGTAGTTAATTTTCTGTAAATAGAAATAAAATGCCTATTTGAAAGGATTGTTGCAAGGACTAGCGATTGCCCTGTATCATACTTCTGCATTCAGTAAAAGGTGATTATTCTTTTATCCTAATAAAGCATCTTACTCCTGGTTACCTTGTGCATGCTTAGCTCTGTACTGGGTGACATCTCAGAGTTTCTCATGAAGATCCAAGATCTTAGCTTGTCAATAATCAGAATGGAATAAATACTTTATTGACTGCAAGCCTTAGTCTCCTACTTTGTACAACAAATAATTCCTCACTGGTGGAGAGTGGGAGGAATACTGTGCAGACCCTTGAGTGCTTAGAGGGCCTAGAATGTAGCTGGTACAAAATAAGTATTCCTGTTGTTGATGGCGGTGCTGCTGCTGGTGATGAAGAACGAAGATGAGGATGAATAAGAGAAGAAAACGAAGAGATGAGAAAAAAAGAAGAGAAGGAGCTGGAGCTCAGTGGTTAAGGCACTTGACTGCAAAACCTAATAACCAGAGTTCAAGTCCCCAGTACCCACATGTCGTAGTCAGCCAGACGCCACTGGGATGAATCTTCAAACCAGGCACAGTTTATGGGAGGAAATGATTTATTCAAGCTACAGACCCAGGGGAAGTCCCATAAAAGTGAAAGAGGCTGGTCCTCTGTCACAGGTCCAAGCAGAGAGAGAAATCTGTCACCTACACTACACATGCAACAGCAAACAGGCAGTGGGTGCAAAAAGTGAATTCTTTCACCTTTATATAGCCCTAGGGTGGGGTCTTGCAATTCTATCCCAGACTTAATGGCTTCCTGAGTCTCTGGAATTTCCTTCCTGCACTGCCCACACAGGAAAGGAGGTTTACTTCTAGCTCCTTTGAGCTTCATTACATCCTGCCCCCTATTGAGAGGCTGCCTTCCTGTAACCATCCTGAGAGCCCCACCCAAGATTACTTGAAAGGTCAAGTTGACATCAAAACTTAACCATCACACCACTTCAAGCCAGATGCACAAAGTGGCACATGCATCTGGAGTTCATTATCAATGTCTGGAGGCCTTGGCATGCCCATTCTGTCTCTCTTCTATCTCTCTATGCTTGCAAATAGATTTTAAAATAAAAAAAAGAAGAGTTAAACTGGGCGTGGTGGTGCACACCTTTAATCCCAGCTCTCAGGAGGCAGAGGTAGGAGGATCACCATGAGTTCAAGGCCACCTTGAGACTACATAGTGAATTCAAGGTTAGCCTGGGCTACAGTGAGACCCTACCTCAAAAAGCCACAAAAAAAAGAAGAGGAGATGATGGAGATAATGAGGGTAGTGATACTATTCCCAGGAGCCCCCCTAGATGGCTCTGCCTGGTCACAGCCAGATAAATCTCAAAAATTCCCCATGAAGCAGACTGTCCGTCTCTTATCATCTGAGGGATGCCAAAGGCTCATGGCAAGAAGAATGCAGGAAGACAGAGAGAGCAAAATCTTTGCATGCTGAACAGGTCACTGGCAAACCACTAGGAAGGAATGTCAACGTTATGCAAAGAGATCACAGGCCTAGACCCAGCCTAGAGTAACACAAAAGACTAGGTTAGATAAGACGAGGTTGAGCACTTCGACTTCCTTGAAGAACAACTGTCTATAAATAGCAGGTGGTGGTATTAGTATTAATCAAACCAACTCTCATTGGAGCTAATTGCTACTGAAGACAATGGGATACTTATTTGTGTGGGGCCTAGGAATAAGGCTGTACAGTGCTGATTCATTATTTATTCCTCATTAGATTAGCAGCTAAGAAGGAAACACATCTCATAAAAAGGATTAGTATTTATTTGATTCAGGAACACCCAAAAGGGATTTTAAAATGTCTATTGTTTTTCTGATCATAGAAACAGGTTCCCACCTCCACCTTCAGTTCTGATCAGGTACATGATGCTAAACCGAGTTACCTAAGTTTTACTGAGCCTTGGTTTTCTCATCTGTACAAGACACACAATGATTCATATCTCAGGGGTTGTCAAGATGAATCAAGGTAATAAATGTTTAGTCTCCGATCCACTTTGAGACACGTGATAATTGGCTGGTTTCAAGGCTCATTTCCAATGCTTAGGATGTCACCATAAACTAAACTGTTTTGTCTACACCTCCCTTTGCCTTATTAAGCCTGGGCTTTTGTAACTAAGGAAATGGGTTCAGTTTTCATTACAAAACAAGAAAGAGCAAGGAGGCATGCACTGAGATCCCATATCTTACTCATCTTTGAATACTTACTCTAATTCTTTGTCCAATTATGACTCCAGTCAAGGAGGAATGACTGTAGACAATGCCATTCCCCTGAATTCTGAACTATAGCCAATAGCTGCCATCCCACCCATTCCTTGCTTGCTGGTGATTGGAGGAGGAAAAATGAGCTCACATGTTTGCGCTGAGCAATGAGTGAGAGGTGGAAATCACGATGAGATACTGCCCTGTAGGTCTGCATAAACCATAAAACTACCTGAAATAAACACTGTTGGCCCATCCCTCGTGAGGAGCCATGGGGTCACCACATTCTGAGACACACACAGGCTCAGCCAAGCACAGCAAACAACCACAAAGAAAGAACAGAAAGGAGGAAGAAGAGAAGGAATAAAAACAGAAAAAAAAAACAATCAAGGAAGCCTAACCTCAAGAAAAATTGCTCAGGCCTGCAACTCCCTATCCCAGTCATTGGTTACTTCCCACACGGAGATGTTGATCTAAAAGACCCACGAGGTCCCCAAAACAAGACAGGCCTTTGTCAAAGCTGTTGAATACCTGTCCCAGACCAAAGGTAAGACCCTATTGCTGAAGATTCCACAGAGTGTCATCACACAACACCAAAAGACCCTAATAGTTCCAGAATGGTAACCAGCTCCTGGATGGTAGCATGTGTAGTGCTGAAAGATGTTATATGAGCTGCCAGGGGAAAATGGTCAATGATATTTGGAGAAAGCAGAGACCACTGATACACAATTCAGACTGATGTCATGAGAATGCTGAACACACTGCTATATGGAAGAGACCAGCAAGTCAAGAAGTGCTCATCTGTGCAACAGTGGTGCTAAACCTAGGAGGGTAATCAATGGCTTACTAATTAGCTAAGAGATTGGCTTAGTGACAAGAGACCCTTAACTGGAACTGGGATCCATGGAAAAATCTTATGGGGACCAAGAACCCGGGCTCCAAGGGGAAATTCCCACTACCAGAGAGCTACAGAGAGGCTACACCCAATAGAATCTGGCCAAATTAGCAATGTGTGTCTCATTTAACCTATATTGATCTCATTCTCTGATGGATATTCTGTTTGTATTTTTCAGAAGGCAGAAGCCAGGCGTGGTGGTGCATGCCTTTAATCCCTGCACTGGGGAGGCAGAGGTAGGAGGATTGCCATGAGTTCAAGGCCACCCTGAGACTACATAGTGAATTCCAGGTCAGCCTGGACTAGAGAGAGACCCTACCTCAAAAAAAAAAAAAGAAGAAGGCAGTGAGAGCCATGGACAACCCAATTCCACCAACAAGCCATGGGATGATGGCTGACATCCTGGCAGACAATGAACCACCCCTGGCCTATCTCATAGGTCCCAAACAAAGCTTATGAGAAAGTGGCAAGGTAAACTAGAGACCTATCACCACATCAAATCAGATAACCTAGGAAAGGTCAATGGAGACAGACACAAATAACTGACACAATCCAAAACAAAAGTCCAGAGACCCTTAAGATCTCAACAATAAAGCAGACTTAATACTCACCCACCATGACTCAGGATGCTGAGGGAAGAGGAAGCAGAAAGGTTGTAAGAGTCATGGTGGGGAGAATATCCAGAGACATCACCCTCCTCATCAACAGCACACTAAGTGGGAAAAAACCTGGCTACCTCCTGTGCTATTATTCATAACCCCCTGCCCCATGGACAGATCCAGGATGCGCACTGAGGAGGGTCCCCAGTGGGATGGGGACAGAGAGGAGGGAAATGGGGTACCATCACAAGATTTGCTCACACAATGTATCTAATTGTTGATAATCAAGATTTTTAAAAAAAAAAATGGAGAGCCAATCAAGCCAGAGAAACCTAGTATTCATTTTCTATGGCAGGTAAGAGTGAGTTCTAATATAAATTAACGTTAGAGTCCTTCAGTTAAAGCTCAACACAGCACTAAAAGTGGGGTGTCAGCAGAGCTGTGATTCTTCCTGGAGGATCTGCGCAAGAATCCATCGGCTTCTTTATTCCAGCTTCTAGTCACCCACATGGATGTCTCCTTCCTGCTCCGAAGCCAGCAACACTGGATTCCCCGACCCTTCCGCCAATCATGTCTCTCTCCAACTCTATCCTGAGTATTCAGGCACTCAGCCGGGCTCACCTGGATAACTCGGGATAACTCTTCATCTCTAAGCTGATTTGCACCCACAACCTTAATTCCCCTTTTCTAACATTTTCACTGGTGCTCAGATTAGGATGGAGATACCTTTCAAGAGTCATTATTACCCTGACTACTCTAACCACCAAGCCAATGGTTCCTCAATTGTGGTCTCTGGGCTGCTTTATTCTAAATCACTAGGTGTGCTGGTTTGAATGTAAAATTTCCCCCATAGCCTCATGTGTCGGTGATTAAACCTCATACATAACCCCCAGCTGGGGGAGCCTTTGGGAGATGGAGCCTTGCTGGAGGAGATGGGTCAATGGAAGTGGGCCTTAAGGTTGATTCATCCAGCCATACTGGGTACGCATCAGCAAATCCACTCTTGATGCCACCTCCATGCTGATGTGACACGATGTGATGCCAAGGCTCTGCTCTACCATGTATGCTTTCCCTGCCATGAAACTTCCCCTCAAAGCCATAATCCAAAAATAAAGCTTTTATTTCCATAAGACTTTTTCTGGCTGGGTATTTTGTCCCAGCAATGAGAAGGTAACAGCAACATCCCTAGCTTGGATTGCTTTGAAGGCTTGGAACACTCCTCCATATCCTAAAAAAGATTCAGGAAGACAGAATGGAGAATGGACTTCTTACTTAAGAAACATGTGCACCCAGCTGAGACCAGGAAAAAGTGGATGCATCTAATGCAAGACTTACCTCTTTAAAAGTCGGGACTTGGAGATAAGCAAGGAAATTGCAATGCAAGTTAGCACAGAACGTAAGTGTGTGCAGAAAGCTGAAAGCCAAGCGACACCTCCAAGGTCAGGGATGGTGTTCCCAGGTCAGGTGGTGCGTGAGGTGGGTGGATTCTGACAGCCAGAAGGACCTCAGATAAAGGGGGGAGGACTTTCTACAAGGGTGTAGTCTTTCCTTTGAAGGCAGGCCCTTCTAGAACTGCCCTCTAGTTCAACCCGCACATTCTCACTCATTCCTCTTACACTTCACAATAGAACAGAAAAGACTTTCCAGATACACTAATGGAAGGATTTTTAACCTATTCAACACTTTCTTACCCCATTTCTCTTTCCCACTTCTGACACTCCTCGTGCCACATGGCTTCTAAAAGCACAAAGTGAGTTCCTCAATGTTCAATACAAGTAATGACAATAACAGCTAATCCCTGTTTGGTTCTTATTGGCTTGTGCCAGAAACTGAGGCATGAGATATGAACTACTTGGTTAAAACAGTATTATAGCCAGAGAGAAATAAATTTATTTGCTGTATATTATAAAGTATATGTTACAGCCCTTTTTTGCCCTCTGAGATTCCATTCTTCTAAGGAGCAATTTCTCCCTCTGAAGAATGTTCATATGTTTTTGTATATAAACTCAGTGGGGTTCTAGGGCAGCCCCCAGAGTCTATGCATGGACTTTGAGTTTGTAACCACCAAGTCACAATATACAGAACTCATCCACAACCTCCATATGGGTAAAGAGGAAGGAGAGAAAAGACCAGACAAGTAGCCTAGGGAGGGTGTGCCTCCAACTTGCTCAGACTAGTGGTAGTTGGAGTCTGCACGGGAGGGAAGCTAACACCCTGCCTCAAGGAGGAGGAGGAGGAAGAAGAAGAAGAAGAAGAAAGGGGGAAGAGAAGGAGAACTGGGAGGAGGAGGATATATGGGATGATAACCAAAGCCTGGGTAGGGAGGGCTGGCCTCAAGCCAGGGCAGCCGCCTCCTAGAAGCTCAGCGCATCCCTGTGAGTCAGGGAGGGGTTATTGAGGCCATGTACCTGCCAGGTAAGTGCAGGGAGAAGTCCAACAGGAGCCAGAGCTGTGTACACGTGGTAGCACAGCAGGATTCAGCCTGAGCCTCAGGCCTAGGTGTGCTGGCCCAACCTAGCCATGTGTCTGCAGATCAGAACAACCCTGGCCTGAGGAGGCTTGGGAAGGGCCTGGCAGGACTTCCTTCTCAGGGAGTAGGTTATCCAGGATAGATCCCAGGAGTGAGGATCAGGCTAAAAGAAAGACAGGCCCCTTCCCAACAGTCCCCAGAAATGGGAGGTCCCAGGCTATCTTGGGAGGATGGTTTAGCAAAAAACAAACTGGGATTTGAAAAGTCACTTTCCTCTACCTTCTGATCCAGAAAGATATAGAGATGCAGTTTTTGTTGCTGATATTTGTTTGAATGAATGAATGAATTTCAAATATTCATAGAGAAGGGGTTCCACTGCTTTTATTTTGAAATGATTATTGTCTCAAGGGGGTTTGCAAAAATGGCATATAGACTTGCTTACCTCTGACTAGCCATCTCCAATGATGACAGCTTATAACTTCAAAGAAGATCAAAACCAAAAAATGACACTGGAAGACAATGAAAACTAAGATACAGTTATTACAAGTTTCTCAAATGTGTACAAAGTTTTCAATGTGTGCATCAACAGGACCATTTCTCTGGATTGCACCATCTCCCAGACCCATGAAGTAATGTTGGTGTCAGTTTGGTTGGAAGGCAAAAAGAAAAATCCAGAGACACAAGCAGCAGTCCCCTCTGGGATAGCAATTACGACTATGCCGTGTGACGCATGTGATGCAGAATCAGAAGCAGTTGACCTGGAACCTTCCATGAACTTGGGCACAGGTTGGTTGGAACCCTTGATCCATTCCTGGGGACTTCCATGCCTGCCTTCTGTGCTCACCCAATGCACTGAGCTGAATGATGGCCCACAGATACATATGTTCACATCCTGACCTTATTTGCAAAGAATTCGTTTTTGTAGATCAAATGGCGTTCAGTATATTGAGATGAAAATCATCTCAATTTATCCACTTGTACCTTAACTCTAAGAGACATCCAGCAGAAAGACAGGGACAGAAGAAAAGGCCATGGGAAATGGGTGGACTGGAGTGATGCAGTCCATGAGGGGTGTTGACAGACACCCGAAGCCGGGAGGAATAGGAGTGGAACCTCTCCTAGAGCCTTCTGTATGTGTGATTCCACTCACACCTTGATCTCACACTTCCAGAACTGTGGCAGACTAAATTACTACTAGTTTAAGCCAAACTCATGCGTATTTGTTGGGGCAGTTCCAGGATATCCATACATGCCAGAGTACGAATGGCCCATCCACATGGCCCTTCACCTTTTCCAAGGTGGATGGACACTGTACAGCTTGTTCCTTACTTGGAGCTCAGGAGTCAGGAGAGGACTTCAAATACCAGCTTACCAACAAGGAAACCTAGACACAACACAGTTCCTTGACTTGCTCAAGGAAGCGAAGCTGGGAATGGCTGGCTGATGACTCACACCTGCCTTTGGCTCCTGCCCAAGCCTGTGATCATCACGAAGATCATAGAGACCTGGGGAGAAGGACGGCTGGTCGCTTGTTGGAACAAGTTTTTATTCTACAGTGTTGGCCTCTCTATTGAAAATAAACAAAATAATACCAGACCGACTATTAGGAACCTGCAAAGGGACTTTTTTTGGTGACTTCTTATTGGCTTGTGCCTCCGTGTAAGACAAGAGGTGGTGTGAGCTGTAAGGAGAAGCAGGTGGAACCCTATAGAGCAAGCACTGGGAGACAGTGTTGAGCCTATATTCTCCTGAACTACCCAGCAGACCTTCGACAGGCTTCTGCTCCAAGAGTGGGCAGGTACTCACCCCCAGCATTCTCATGAATGCCCCCTGAAAGCCGAGTTCCAAGCCGGCCAGTTATCCATGCCTTTCAAGCCCAAGACAGGCTAAGTTATCCACACAGCCCTGTCTCAGCCTGTCTCAGCCTGTTCCCATTGCATAGTCTCCTTCCGAGCCCAAACAGTCTATTTTACTTGGTTCTGAAAAGATATGTCATATAAACAAGTGGGAAAAAATTGAAACATCTCTCTCTTGGCCAGAACATCCTCATAAGTAGCAACTATTACAGGTTTTTTTGGGGTTTCCTTACATAGGGTCTATATAGATGTATAAAACAAATATATCTTCTTTTTTTTTAAAAAAATGAGAAGGCCCAAATGTATCATTTTTATCCCATTTTTCCATTTTGAATATTTTGTCATAAAGAGGGTATATTTTATAACAGCTTCTGTAGTAATCCTCTACATATAGCAACTGTACTTCTATAGCTAGGCTTCCATAGAACAACAATTTGGGTGTTTCCTTTTTTTCCTAATAAAGAGTGCTGATTCATGTATTATACAATTATCTTCATACACATGTAAGGAAGTCTCCATAAGATTCATTCTTGAAAGTGGATCTGTCACCTCAGTAGGTACATGCATTTTAAATGTTCATAAAAGCTACAAACTTGCCTCTACAGAGCTTGCAGGAATTTATCCACCCAGCGAGCAGTTGGGATCTGTTTCTGGTAATGGTGTTATCAAGTCATTTATCTTGGCAAATCAGATAAGTAACAATAAATATAAGCATGTTATGAAGGATCTGGTGGTTTGATAGGAATGGGTGCATACATGTGTAAAAAATCATTGAACTGTACATTGAAAATTAACATGCTTTAAGTCATTTATGGTATGCATGTTATACTTCAGTGGAACAAAAAACAAAACAACATGAAGGAAAACCCAATGCTGAAGGCTGAGAAATGCTGATACCCTCCTTAGTGCGGTCCTGACATGTTTCACTGAACTCTTGATGCGGATGGAGCTCCCACACAGGAGCCAAGCACGTGAAAGAGGGTTTCAGACACAAGGAAGAACTTAGTCCAAGGACAGGGAAGGAGCCTGACTTATTTGAGGAAGTGAAAACAGCAAGCTAGGGGGACTGGCCCCAGAGGAGCAGCTAAGAAGGTTATCAGGGGGCAGATCAAACAGAGCCTCTTGAGCAAGAAGTTGGAGTTTTTTTTTCTCATTGCAATGGGAAGCCATTGAAGGGACTGGGCACATGAGTGATATGATACATTCTGTACTGCTATTTTTTTTAATTTCTCACACAGCTGCTGTATGTGTTTTAAGAGGGCAAGAGAAGAAGTTCAAAGACAAGCTATAAGACTGCCCCATTCTTTAATGGTAGCACTTTGGATCAGGGGTGATGATTAAAAAAAAAGTCAACGGATTGCTGATATTGAGTTTGGGCCAAATGGATGCGTGATAGACAGTACTGCACACCAAAAGGACTTAAGATAAGGTAGGGTCACATTGATGGCATGGTCTATCTTAAGTTGAGGATATCTAAAAGATAGACATCAAACCAAAATCCTACCCAGAAAGTCAAACATCCCATATTCTTCCTCATATGAGGGTCCTAGCTTCAAATTTTTAGATTTGTGTATGAATTGGAGTCAGTAGTGGAGGCCAGAAAGCTAGAAAGGGAGAGAGAGAGAGAGAGAGAGAGAGAGAGAGAGAGAGAGAGAGAGAGAGAGAGAGAGAGAGAGAGAGAGAGAGAGAGAGAGAGAGAGAGTTTTGGGAAACTTATAGTAGATATGTAAGCAGAGGGCCAGAATAGTGGAGGTGGAAAGATCTAAGAGTGATCAGGAAAAGAGGATAGAGGGAAGGGAAGGGTTAATCAAGATTAAGGATATCATGAATAAGCCATATGGAAACCTACTTCTTTGCTAGCCAAAAAAGTATGTATGTTATAAAAAAAAATAGAGAGAGTTTGGGTAGAAGTACCCTGTGGAGGATAGGTGTTGTTTCACCCAGAAGCTATAGATTGTTAACATAAAAGCTTTAGCCTAGGGTGGAATACCTCTTAATGAATTGTTGGTCAGGGAGACTCCTGATGCCCCCAAAACAATACAGGCTATTGCCAAGGCTCTTGGCTGCCCATTAGAACTACATGTTATGACCCTGTTGGTGAAGACACCATATGCTTTGGCTGTAGAACACTGAGAGATCAAGCTGGAACTGAGCTAGAAGCTTCCTCCTTGTTGATTAACTGTCGTACTTCTGGAAAGTGCTATGCAGCCTACTGGGGGAGAAAAGCCATCAACAGCCTTATCCAGCAATGAACTCTACAAGCTACACAGCTGGCCAGACAGGCAAAATATGCCAATTGGTGCAGTGGTGGTATGTCTACTACCAAGTGCTTTCAGGCTGGATTTGAGACCAACTTCAGGAGAGAAAATTCATCCGGGATACTGAAAACCTTGTCAAAAGCCTATGGCTGAGGAGGTTATAAGCCCTGGGAAGAAAACTAATACTGTTTGGATAAATCAATATGTTATTAGCTATATAATAGGGCACCAAATAATAATTAATAATAATAATCAATAATTTATGTGTATGCCCTTATGTTAATTCTACTTTCACATTTGCTTAGAGAAGCTTCTCTTTTCAGATGGTGGTGATTCCTGGGGGTGACTCAAAACTCATCAAAGTACAGAAAAGAAGTGACAACGGAGTTCAGCACTGAGAGACATCTCTCCCATACCCTCTAAGGCTCAGGGACTAATGTGGAAGAGGACAGAAAGAATGTGAGACCCAAAGGTTGGGGAGGAACATTGGAGTGCTATCTTCCAGACACCAGGCAGCCAACACAGTCATGACCTCACAGTGGCTCATGCTACCGACACAAGACCTGTGTGACATAAGGGGAAAAATGATGGCATCCAAATCGAAGAGTGACTAGTTGGAGAGAAGATAGACAGGAGAGGAGGACACAGGTAGGTAGCGGGAAGGGATGCTGTGTATATATGTATGATCTTGTCAATAAAGTTTTTTTAAAAATTGGAATCACACTCCCAGAAGAGAATACTGGGTGAGCTGGGAAATACCCATCTCTATACGTTTTCCTATAGCCCCAAACCAAACCACTCATGCACAAGGTTTTGTGTCTTTTTGCAGCTATGGAATCTGAATTTCTCAATTTCATGGGCAAAATCCTCTCCCCAATTTTTCTCTAATGTCTTTAAGAGAAGAGACAAAATGTTAACCCTCCTAAGCCCCCAGCACCATAGAGGCTCTAAAGGGGTATGTGGCTGAGGTGATGGCTGGGCACAGACTTTGCACCCGGTGAATCTAACAGGGATGGATAGACTGCACCCAGCCATTAACAGGAGCAGAGAAGGAAGCCTGGGCTCTCACCATCCAGGTAACCAAATCCAGAGGGTGATATTGTTCATGGTGATAAGCCTCATGCCAGATGCATGTGGAAACTATGGAAAGTTCAGATGATCCCTAGACTTGGCTCACTCACTTTCTGAGCCAAAACTCCACCATCAACCTTATGTCAAATGTGTCCTCAGGAAAGTCGGTGAGGCCCCCAGATGGCTTAATTTGTCTATTCCTGGAATTTCCATTTCCTCTGCCGCCTCTTCTCAAAGTTGAGTCTTTCCAATATGGCCCCACAAGGGCTGGTAACATACAGACATGGTTATCACATTTCTCTTCTTCAAGCCCTTTAGTGGGTCCCATGGTTTTCTTAGGTAAAGTTCAAACTTCTATACCAACTTTTCCATCATCTTTTTCCTCAGTACATCCTAAGTTCCAGACTCACAGACTTTCTTCCTGTTGCCCAAATATCCCAGGCTCACAACATTGTCAATTAACTCCTGGTTCATTCACTTATCAGGTGCCTTCTCATTACTGGCACAAAATACCCAACCACAGCAGCTTATGGAAAAAGAAAGAGTTTAATTCAGATGACAGATCCAGAGGGTAGAATCCATCATGGCCAGGAAGGCATAGGGAGCAATAGGCGCGTGAAGCAGCTTGAAGCCTGTCCACAGTAAGGAAGCAGAGAGGGATGGCTGCTGGTGCTCAGCCAGCTCTCTCCTTCTTCTGTAGATCTCCAGCCCGTGGATGTCACTGCCTACAGGTAGAGTAGATCTTCCCACCTCAAATCTCATCTAGAAAGTCCCTAGCAGACATGCCTAGAGATGTTTCCATGGTGATTGTAAACCCTGTCAAGTTGACAACTAGAGATTAACCATCACAGGAAACATTAACAAAAAATGGCTAGAGAGATGGCTCAGCAGTTAAGGAGCTTGCCTGCAAAGCTTAAGGTCCTGGATTCAATTCCCCAGTACCCACATAAAGCCAGATGCACAAGGTGGAACATATGCCTGTCATTTGTTTGCAGTGGCTGGAGGCCCTGGTGTACCTGTTCTCTCTCTCTCTCTCTCTCTCTCTCTCTCTCTCTGTGTGTGTGTGTGTGTGTGTGTGTGTGCCTCTTTTCCTTCTCTCTCATAATAAGCTGATAAATAAATACATTTTAAAAAACATGTGGAGATGCTAAGATCCATCAGTGTTCAGAGGAATAAAATGCTATATTCAATTCCACTTATTAATTGGTTTAAAATTTTTACAGATTAATCATAGTCGGTGGTTAGAAAGGGGGAAGGCTATCCGTTGTTCTGTTGGCCATATAAGTAATGGCACACTAACATTGGAAAGGTGAAGAGAAGAGAGGAGTCTTTGGCCCCAGCTGTCAAACCTGCAAGATTCTTTCTCATTAAAGTATCCAAACATAATGGACATAAAACATGTTTACTCCAGACTGATCTGTCATAGCAAAACTAGCAGAAGATTTAAACTCCCTTCCTTAAGAAGGGTAAAAAATAGAACTGTTAAGTCACTGATGACAAAGCCAAATGGGTGACTTCTTCAAAGTGGGGTTGTAGTGTCTGATTATAAGGATGTGTGTGCTACATTGTTAAGGCCGAGATAAAGTTGTACTCTGGGATAATATGATCCCAGTTTGGGGAAAGTCTGAGACACATATCATTTCTGCTTAGGGCAGTTACCCCAGGTGGTGGGAAGGCTTTAACGTTTTACTTCGTACATGGCTCTATGATTAGCATATTTTCTATAAAAATTACTAACTTTGAAACTAAAAAAAGACATATGTAATAAAAAATAATTCATAGGAAAATCTTTGAAGGGTTCTGAGATAGAGTTAGCAGGAACAATTGCTCCTGTATATGAAGAATCGAGTCTCCAAAAACATGGAAAACTGCTCCCCAATATCTAGAAGAAGGTGGTGAAGGAGGATGTGGGGAGAAGTAGGAAGAGGGAGGCCATTGCACTAGAGGTCATGTTCAGTGATACCTACAGAGTAGGCCTTCCAGGAGCATGTTTTTGTGAGCAGGGAAACCTTGTCATGAGACCTGATATTAGAATGTGGGCCTCTATCAGAATAACTCAGGACCACTGATCCCCTAGGACCCATCATCTGGCTGGAAGATACATCAGACAGCTCAGACTACAGCACAGCCTCTGGATCTGAGACTTATCCTCATGGCTGAGTCCTAAGATGGGAAGATGAGAAATTTAAGCATATATGCTGGTAGGGGGGTCATACTCTTCCTCTTGATCTGGGAGCTGGTCCAATAAGTGAGTTCATTCTGAGAAAGTTTAGTAGCAGTTATACACTTTGAATATGTGCATGTATACTTACTATTTTCAATAATAATATTATAAAATATAAAGATCTGGACCAGGATGGAGGGTCCTTTGGAGCCTAGGATAGCATACAGAGCATCACTTAGGTATATTAGGGGCATCCATGCCAACATCAGAGGAGGTTACAGAGATAAGGTCACTCATTACCATCTGCAAATACCAGGTAGTTATGGGTGTGCTGTAGCTATGGACTTGGACCAATCGATACTTGAGAGCTTTGGACATTTGATTTTAGCATGAAAAACATCTGAGAGAATGGACCTTAAAGTAAGTACTATGGATACTCTGTGTGAGTCATTTTAACTTTTGAGCTCATCTAGTTTTCATTTGATTATTTCCACAAACATTTCCTTCCTTACTTTACAATTCTTGAAGACCTTTATCCTCTTGCTTATTGACGGATTTCTGCACATCCTTAACAGTCCAGTCTTTCCCTGTGGCATCTCTGAGTTCTTTGCACAGATGTTTCTCAAAACATTACACTCCCACCATTACTTCAGATCTCTTAGTCCCAGAATCACATGGAGAGGTGGTTAAGTGTCTTGATTTGTGACTTGCTAACGTAATAACATCTTGGATCTGTGGCTGACTGTCCTGTAAGGCAGTTCTCTTTCTCTTTGGTCCTGAATCATCTTTGGGTCCAGCACAGCGATGAGTGTGTCTTTCTCAGTGCTCTGGCTGCCTTGTTGCTTTCATTCTGTAGCCCAAGGCTTACACAATCTTATGTGTATCCCCTCCAGTAAACTGTGAGTCCTCATAGGCCAGCGGCAGCTTCCAGTTCAACATATGACCCATGTGAGGTTTCCAACAAGCATGTGATGAATGAATGAATGCATGAATGAATTTCACACACTATTGGGTTCCCAAGAATGAAACTGCCACCATAGTGGGCCGAGTGTAGACACACAGTAGACCTGACTCAGGTATGTTTTTGCCAATCTGAGGAGCTGAAGCTCCTATGATCCCAGGCAGCCTTGGGTGGAGATGAGCCAGGCTTGGCCAGACTATGGGGAAAACCCAAAAGCCAGTGGAACCAGCCGGAGGACAAGTGACCCAGTAACCCAGATGATGAAGTTTGTTTTCCATGAGATGAATGCTCTTTCTATTAACCTTAAAGGAGCCATGGTATAAATCACAAGCTCTATGGTTACCAACCTTAAAAACTTCTTCTGAAGACCAACGGCTATTGGGTAATGCATGGACCCCTGACCCCCTGCGAGGATAGCCCAAGTCTAGCCTGCCAGCAGGAGATGAGCTCCATCAGGGAGAGGTGAGAGCAGCGACCAGAGAAGCACACGTGGTCGGGAGATATGTCAGGGCAAATCTCAAAACTTTATTCCAGCATCCAACCTTATATACAATCCAAGGCTGCAGTGTATAACCTTATCTCTCTCCTGGAGGCACAGGTGTGCTAGGATCAAAAGGCATGAGTTACCATGCTTGCACTCAGACCAAAAGGTGTAAGTCACGTCATCCGGCTGCATATTATATTCTAAAACTTAGCTCACAGTCATTCAGCCAGGCTGAGTCCCAACAAACGGCGCAAAAGAGTGGCTACAATCCTGCAGTGTAAGGCCAGACAAGACCTGGGTTTGATTCTTAGTTCAATTTGTTGACTATATGGTTTGAAATTATCTCTATGGACCTCAGTGATCCCATCTGTAAACTGAGAAAACAGCAGCACCTAGCTCAATGAGTTGATGTATCAGGTTTAAGTAGTCCATGCAACAAATATTCGTGAAGCTTCTGTGTTCCCAGTATGTTCCAAGTGGTGGGAAGTTGGCCACATTTAACACACCAAAAACAATAGTGTCCTCATGGGAAGTGTAGTAGTTTGAATGAAATGTCCCCCATAGCCTCATGTGTTTTGAATACTTGGTACCTAGCTGGTGGCACTGGAAATGGAGCCTTGCTGGAGGAGGTATGTTTCTGGGGTGGTCTTAAGGGTATTATAGCTCAGCACCCCCCCTTGACAGAGCTTAGCTTTGTTTTGTTGCTTTCTGCCAACTACTGTGATAAGATGTGATGTACAGCCTCTGCTGTACCATCTTTTCCCTCCATGATGAAGCTTCCCCTTGAGACTGTGAGCTGAAATAAGCCCTTTTCTCCTAACAGCTGCTTTTGTTCAGGTGTTTTGTCCCAGCAATGTGAAGGTAACTACATCAGGTGATAATTAAGGGGAGCGAGCATCCTGAACACAGAACCCTTGCTCTAGCTGGTCAGAGGAGGCTCTGCAGACAGACCTGACCAGACTGTCAGAAGGTGGAGGCATCACCCAGGATCCCAGGCAATGATCAGAGGTATAGTGAATGCCCTTGTGGTAGTTTGAATAATGTCCCCCAATAGATTCAAAAGTTTATTATAATTGTAAATTGTCTCCAGCCAGTTCTGGCTGGAGGAGGTGTGTCACCTTGGCTAGATCCTAGGGTTCAGCCAGAAGGTGTTTCTGGAGTGGGTCTGGAATTCTAGCTTTACATATGCAAAAAGCAGTCTGAGATCAAGCCAGGAGTTCCTCTTGTTTGCTAGTTTGGAGTGTGCTTGCTTGCTTGAAGTGCTGGTGGTGGTTTTTCTCTCTCTGCTTGAATCTGTGAAAGGGAGCCAACCTTTCCTTAACTTCCCCTGGGTCTGTTCCTTCAATAAATACTTTTCTCCCCAAATCATGCCTGGTTTGGAGATTCATCCAAGAGACATGTGGCTAACTACGACAGCCCCCTAAAGAGAAGCCTAAGAAGTTGCAGCTGATTTCTCTGCAGGTCACTGTGGTGGAGCACAGTGGCGGTTCCTCTCAGGGCATGGAGAAACAGGAGCTGTGTAAACCAAATTCCATGGGAAGACAGGACAGGATGCCAAATGTGTCCCCAGCCACAATGTGGGATCATCACACTCTCCTGGCTCCACTTCTTGGAAATAAGTAGCTCCCTTTTTCCAGAAGAAAATAAACAGGAAAGTGTTTCATGAATCAGTGGGTAACCCAGCATCCTTGAGAGGTGAGGGGGTCAGAATATGTCAGCTGTGGCTTTCCACTGAACACACCCTTGGTGTGAGGAAGGCGCCAGGATTCCTGAAAGACAGCACCACCTGCATGCATGTGACCACTGTTCCTGTTATCCGTACATTTTTAGACATGCCTCTGCACATTTATATATGTGCGTATATGTGTCCCTATGTATACATGTGTCTCCATGTAGGTTTGTGTGTGTGTGTGTGTGTGTGTGTGTGTGTGTGTGTGTGTGTGTCTGTCTGTCTGTCTGTCTGTCTGTCTGTCTGTCTGTCTGTCTGTCTATGTGCTTGGATAACTGGGCACTCCTGAATCACGAATGGGGAGGAGGTGGGAAGCAGGCCTGAGAAAGAAGAAGGTGGGAGTCAGAGGCTGCCAACAAAATGGGGTCATGTGCTGAGCAGGGACTGAAATTTCCTGTAAGGACTGTAGTGAGTGACTAGCCATGGCCTTCAGAAAGGAGCTCTGAGGGCGACTCTGCCTCAGACAATAAAGCAGATTCTGTGAACATACACAGACACCGTAAGACTTCCTCTGAAGCCCTGACCAGGAAGCTGGCCCACACATGGCCATTTACCATAAAGAGGAATCATGAGACCACACAGCATCCCCTGACTTCAGGAATTAAGACTTTCCAATAAGAGAGGAATAAATCTTGCCCCTAATGTGATGGGGGGGGGCATGGGAAAAAGAACAAACCCATGATATTCCCTGTACATGTCCTGCAGATCCTCCTCCTCAGCAAGGGAAGCTCTGCAATGACACTGTACACCTATCCCCCCACACCATGCCTTCCCACCAAGGTGCTGGGCTCAGACTTGACAGACAGAATTGTGGGATACTGCTACAGGGACACGGAGGGCATAGGGTTAAGGGAAGTTGACAGGCTGAAGCCCCAGGTAGCCTCTGCACTGAAATCTGGCAGGCGCTTCGCCATCTCCACCCTTAATCCTAAAACTCCCGGCTCCCTAAGCAGGCCACAATGAACCCTGCGTTCTCACCCCAGCAGGGCTGACAATAGGTGACAGACTCTCCATAAGCTGCCACCACCAAACTCGTGTCCAGAATCACATACTTCCAGCCACTCAACTTATGCAAAGCAGGCATTCACAGGTCGCTAACCACTACCAATCCCCTTTGCCCGTTTCTGCCCCTGCCTCTCCTTTTTTCTCTATATAACCAACTGTATTGATACAATAAATAAGAGAGAGCTTTCTACGGCATTCTCCCAGACAACTTTGTCCATCACTCTCTGGAGAAATGAGCTAAACACTAACACAGAGAGCTGTGCTCTCTGGGGAGTATCCGCTCCCTACTCCCAGAGCTGTAACACGGAGAACCACCCATAAGCAGGGCTCTCCAGAGGGTGTCCTCCGCAAAACTCCTGTGGATGCTCAGGCCCACCAGCTCACCATCCAGAGGTCACCTGCTCCCTCTCTGCCCGGTCCGCAAGCAAACCACAAGCCACAGCAGCCACCACAGAACAAGCGGCAGACGCCGGGCAAATGGAGAGAGCCAGGGATGCCAGCCTGCAGAACAAAGACAACAAGACAGAATGAGTTATTCATACTTGACAATGAAATGCTGACTGGAGGTACCACCCCAGGTTCAGGAAACACAGCAACCTGAGTAGATCACCTCTTGGGACCCATGACATGAGGCTGTATAAGGACAGCGACAGGGCTGGAGGTATCTCATGCAAAGAGGACCTTGAAGTAACAAAGAATATTCCCCAAGAGAATTGCAGAACCCGTTGGATTTCTTCCCGGGAATGTTTCTTCTGAGGTGGTCTGAATGTAAAATGTCCCCCATAGCCTAATGTGTTTATAATTAAGCCTCATACCAGATCCCCAGCTGGTGGAACATTCGGAAGGTAGAGCCTTGCTGGAGGAGGTGTGTCGCTGGAGGCAGACCACTTGTCAGTGCTGGGTAGCTCATTCTTGCTGCTTTTTCTCCACTGCTATTGCAAGATATAATATCCTGGCTATCTGCTCTGCTATGCTTTCCCTTAATGATGAAACTTCCCCTCACAACCATTTTTTCCAAAATAAACCCTTTCCTGCCAACAGTTGCTCTGGCCTGCTGTTTTGTCTCAGCAACAAGAAGATAACAGCTAATGCTTCCAAGATTCATGAAAGTTAGTTCAGAGTGTATTATTTCCACTTTGATGGTGGTGATGGTACTAGGCTTGTCCCCCAACATGGGAAGTCCTAGCAAAACAGTTCACAGGACCATGCAACACACCCAGGACACCATCTGCTTCTGCTATGGAGACGAAGCAGAGCCCTGTGCTGTGGTTTCAACTTCCTATGTCACTTTCTTCTGAGACCTTCCTGAGTCAGCATAGGCCCTGCCTCTCAGACACACAGAGCTTCCAGGAGTCCGCCCTATGTTCAAGCTTCAACAGAGATTGCTAGATGCCAAGTCCAGGGGCTGTTTGAGGCCATCTTGTGATTTTCTTATGGGACTCTACCTTGGTGTCTATTTTGGGTGGAAAAGACAAGAGCAAGGACTCAAGCTTGAAGCTGGTTTGTAAAAAGCCATGTATTCACCCATCTTCAGAAAGATTTCCAGCAGAGAGAAAATGCACACCCAGACTCTGCCACCTCCACAAGCCCCATTGGGCCACACTAGTGGGAAGCCAGCTGTTATAGGCTAAACTGGCCCTTTCCCTACAAGCTTCAACCCTCCCAGTGCTCCTTTGCCCCACTCACAGTGGAGGTACCATTGTTTCTGCCTCCTGACTGACAAATGGTTTCAGGACCCTGTAAAGCCCTGCATGTGCCTGCTTAGGACTCAGAGCTTAAATAGAACTAGAACTCAAGCCTGGGCTGTAAATGGACCCAGGCTTCTATTATCCCTGTGTGTGAGCCTTCCTGGGGAACATCTTTAGAATCAGAAACTAGGGACATGGTCATTTTCTCTCTCACTGAATACCAATTACTGTCATCGGGGAGAGAGAGAGAGAGTAAGAGCAACTGCTGTGCCCTGGCACTGAGACCAACGAAGGGTAGTGAGCATGAATTATGCATTACACAAGCAATAGAGATAAGAGTGGAATGGGGGAAATCATAACCCTATTAATAATGGAAGTGCAGTTTGTAAACTCTCCACCAGGAATAATTTGCATCGCAATACAAACAGGGAGTAACACACCGAACAGCCGGCATGTTACTTCAGTAAAACATAAAAGGCACCATTTCCAACATTAAAAGTTATGATTAAATTATAAGAATTAGTTCAGCGGGATATACAGGGAGAGAGTGTGTGCTCCAACTCCATCTGAGCCCAGGGTCAGCTTTTCTCCATGTGTCTGTCAGGAGCATGAGCCAAGGACTGGGGTCATTGAGATGTTGAGAGTTATGACTGTTAGGCGTTGCTGGTTTTGAGGGCTTAAGACATGCACCATCCCAAGTATGTTACATGCAACAACATTCTGAGCATATTACATGGGAAATCCCATTTAATTATTGGAGCAAACCAATAAGAGCAGTAGTCAGACATCCCCATTAATAAGTGAGAAAGCTGAGGTGTAAGATTGGCAGCTGGTAATCTGGAGGTGCCACATGCAAACTGAGCCCCAAGTCCACCATCCTGAGCCACCTCTGCTCTCTATTCAGTAACTACTCAGAGGCACCCTTCATACATCTCTCAAACAGGGCTGTGGATGGCAAGCTGGGGCCAGTGTTTTGAAACAATTTGAAAGCATACCAAGAACTTGATCAAGCCTTCATCAAGTTATGCTGTAACTGAAGGAGTCACTCCTGAAGAAAAGCTCAATGTCATTGTGTCTCTGATAGCTACTGCAATGGAGCCATTATGATCAGAAATGTATATTAAAGCTTTGCATACAAAGATACATTTTATTACATTGCCATGGGAAAGCACGAAATAGACCTGTGTGTGTGTGTGTGTGTGTTTAATACTGTCCAGTGGTTAAACAGTCAATAGTGCTATGTAAAGAACTGCAAAGGAGGGAAGCTGATAAAGAATTGATAATGACATGAAATTTCTCTTATGAAATGAAGCAAGTTAGGTGTAAAAGAATAGACTCAGTATAAGTTTTCATGAGAAGGATCGTGGCTCGAACATGAGGGAAAGTGCCTACAAGTCTAAAAATGCTTCTCTGTATCAGTGCCTGTCTGTGTTTCCCATGCTTCAGCCGTGGGACCCTGAGAAATCAAGCTAGAACTGAGCTGGAAGCCTCCTCCCTGGTGACTGTCTCAATGCTGGAAAGTGCTATGCAGCCTGCATATGCAGTCATAGATTCCTCCTACTCACAGATTCCACAGCTGGCCAGCAGGCAAGATGTGCACACTGGCACAATCACCATGTGATTATTATGGGGGTAACCAACTGCTCTCTGAGTGAATTTGACGCCCACTCCAAGAAAGATAATTCATGTCTGATACTGAAACTTGAGTCAAAAGCTGTGAAGGCTAAATAATGTAACTCATTATGGACAATAAAAAAAAATAAATGAATAAATAAATAAATAGCTGTGAGGGTCATACGCCCCTTTGGGGAAGCCAGTGCTGTTGTTAGGCTAAATGGATATATTTTACCTGCCAAACTTCCCTCTAAACATTTATGTTTATGCTTGTATATTAATGCTACTCTCACTTTCGGTTAAAGGAGTTTCTTTTTTTTTTTTTTCAGATGATGGTGACTACTGAGAAGATTCCAAACTCATCTCTCCCACACCCTCCAAAGCTCAGGGAACATTGCAAAGAAAAGCTGGCAGGAAAATGTAAGAGCCAAAGGATGGGGGCAGGGTTTGGGAGTGCTGTCTTCCCGACACAAAGTGGTCATGGCGTCCATGACCTCACAGCAGCTGTCCTTACCTACACAAGACCTGCCTAATATTGGGACCATCGACATGTTGGAGGAGGACATTCAAAACAAGTCATCAAAATAGATGAGGGAATAGGTGAAACTAAGAGGGAGTTTGGTGGAGGGGAAGAAGGGGGGACAAAGCAGGGTGGTGGTGGGTTATATGAATTTTAATCAATTTTTAACAATAATACAAAATATGGTAGTTTTTTCTATGTTTTGGATTTTGCAGACATGTGTGATTTTTATAATAGAAAAATAGGCATACAAATATGCGGGTTGACTGACTGGTGTTTAATGCGTGCATATGAAGGTACCCTCACGATTACTGCTGTAGTCAATGACAGACATCAAGTAAAACCAGAGCAGCTCTCTTTGTCCCAGCTGAGGCTGCCTTATCTAAGGAGTGTCCCTCATTCTCTGTGATCTCTTGCTGGTCTGTCCACTCTGGGCCTCTGAAACAATCTTCCACCAAGGTGAGCCACAGCCCCATGTGTCATGTTGTTTTCTCTTGTATGTCTAAAATCATTGGCCAATGGAGAGTCAACTGGAGCGCTGAAACCTGACGTGCTTATTCCAATGACAGTGAGGTGAACAGAGCTTTCTAGAAGCTGGAGCCGAATGTGATAGGACTAAAAAGCACAGGTCTAAGAGATAGTCCTACTTCTAAACTGACCACCTAACTGTGATCTCAGGAAGTTCCCTAAGCAATCCACACTGCTGTTCCTCACCCATAGAAAGAGATCATTTGACTGCAGCAGCCTGAGGCTCATTTTCTACCCTTAGACTCCCATGACGTTGGGACAGATAGAAATGTGAAATATTTTACTGCAGGTTATAGAGCTTCGCAGTGTATAATGTCAGGCCCAGGTGTCCTCCTGACATCAGACATAGGGAGGAGGAGTAAACAGGAGCAAAATGGCCAATATAAAGCCTCGATCAGGGTGTTCCTGGCCTCCCTGACTGGCCAATGTGTTACCATGGAGGCTCAGCTGCACTTTGTCATTGCAGGCTACTGTCCCATCCAAGGATCTATGAGACTCATGTTTAGGAGGTAAACTAGTAACTGGCAAGTCAGGCCAGTTCCAAGTGGATGATGGGAACAGGGAAACTAGCCAGATTCTTCCAGAGAAGTGGCATTAAAGAAATAGAATGTCACAGAACTGACTGCCTACTGGCCCCAGAACTCCCTGGAGGTTCCGAGGCTCTGGGTCCAAGCTGAGAAGGGGGCTACAAGCCAGCAGGACTGTCTACTGTCCTCAGCACATTATTGACATTCCAGAAAGGAGAGGAAGAGAATTAATTTCACACTGGCTTCCCACTCCCACACATGGACCCCTCTCCTGCTCACACAATCCCCACCAAGTCCAAATGACGCTCTGAGACTTGCCGGAAGACTTGTGATGGCAAGTAGCCAAATGCTCTGGAGTCTAGAACATTCCATCCCTCCATCATTCCTCCCATGTGGGCTAGACCCAAAGCCTGGCAGGAGAGTAGGCATCGAGTATTCATTCAATGTCTTTTGGCTCCCAGCCGCATGAATGAAGGTCTGTTTACATGGGCTAGCCTGAGCCCCAACTAGCTGAAAGAACTTCTTCTGCTTTTCCTAACTCTTACCTGTTGTGAACTCATTCCACCATTTATTCCTCTGTTTGTCAAATCTTTACAAATTTAAGACGAATTAGAGAAGGTATTGAAGGTTTTTCTCACGACTTCACATCAGTCATTTAGTGGCTACCTTAATGCCTGGGTTAGAGAAAAGAAAAATTGATTTTTTTTTAAGTTGAGTTATAGAGAAAAGGCAGAGGTAAGAGAACACAATTGCTATTCTTTATGTTCCAAGTATTGTACTTTGCATATTTTATTTTATTTACAGTATACAATAATAACCCCGTGACGTATCATTCTCCCCATGTATATATGAAGAAACTGAGAATGAGGGGCTTGCGCCATTTACCAAGCATGGTTTTCCTTACACCTGCATGGTGCTGAGTAAGCTGGGGTCATGTCTTACTACTTAAAATATGTTCAATGGACCAGCACCTGCATCATCTGGAAGCTTGTTAGACATACAGAACCCCAGGTCCCACCCCAAACCAGAAGGATACCGCTCTAGTTTCTGACTTTTTAGGTCTGGGGTAGGACTCGAAGGTTGGCACCTCCAGTAAATTGTTGGCTGCTATTGGACCAGAGGCCACATTCTGAGAATCTCTGCTCGAGAGACATCCTAAGAGTTTGAATTATTCATGTTTTCCTCCCTTGTGGTACCCTGCTAATGAGGCATGAAGGAAGTAGGGTTTTGCTGAGTCTGGCAGGCTTCTGGGACAGTCTCCTTCTGAAGGAAGTTGAGGCAAAGTCCGAGGGCCCCTGTAAATCTTAGCAATCCTGAAAACTCCAAAGCCCCTAGGCAGGCCACAGCTGTCCCCAAGATAAGATAAGCAGATCAAAGCCTAACTTAT